>NDXB01020572.1:0-52463 GCA_002631895.1 Agapornis roseicollis
GGAAGGAGGGGTTGAGTGGGTGAACGTGCTGCCTGGCTGGGTTCAAACTACAACAGCTAGTTTGGGTCAGGTGTCCTGTCTCTGCTTCCTCCCAGCTTCCCTTCCACCCTGGCAGACCATGACACTCAGAAAGTTCTTGGTCAGAGTAAACATAACTGAGCAGCAGCTAAACACTCTTCCCAGGCTGAAAGTCAAAACCAGCACTGCACCAGCTACTAAGAAGGAGAAAAAATGACTGCTATTGCTGAACCCAGGACAATTAAAAAGTTAGAAGGCATTTAGAGACATCTGTTAATTTTCAGGTTCATAAATTGGTGTTGACATGTAATGAGTTATATAATGTGTAGTGCTACTTGCACTGTGAAAAAAGTTTGATAAAACATTATCTAAATGGACAAAAGAGTAGACCTACAAACAGCATTTCTGTCTCAAGTAGCCTCTTAATAAAACTGATATCTGTAATTCATAGATCTGTAATCACTAATTGGGGAAAACAATTCTGATAGTGGGACATGTATTGCTGATTCTTTTTTATTATTTTTTATTTTTACTCTTTTCAGTGTGCACCCTTCCTCTCTGTAGCTTTGTGGGTTGTGGGATTTTGCTGCTTTCATTTTCTCTTTTCCTTCATAGAAAAAGCAAGAGATATAGCAGTTCAACAACACTCACTAAAATGACATTGTAAAACAAAACATTAGAGAGAAACTCAAGAACAGGCATAATATCTAGACTCACTGTAACAACATATGTATAAGCACAGGGCTGATAGATCGTCCTGACAATCTAGATGTTGGGCTGGGCATGACGCAGTATGTACTTTTTGTTTGCAGTAACTTAAAGATAACAGGTCTTTTAGTGATCAGTATATTAAAATCAATATTTTTTATGATCCTTGGCAGACAGAAAATTATAATAAGTAATTTCATTTTTATTTTAATATCTATTTCAGCTACATGTATAGTTGAAAAACATAGCTGCTGTATGGCAAAGTTAAGAGGTTTTGTTCATGGGCTGGTAGCTTCTGTGGTTATAAAGAATATGCAGATATTTTGAAGATGGACAGGAATAGCATTTACTTTCTGGGACATATATCTAGCAGTGATCTAGACAAAGAACAACATAAGTGTTAGAGTACATGAAGAATTCTGAATAGCATTTGGATGCTGCTCTGCCTGTTGCATTATATATACATAGGTAATCCTTACTACTAACCACATTGTTGGCTCCATGGCTCCCCTAAAGCTTACAGTTGTGAGAAATCCTTCATGAAGGGACTGTGGAGTTTTTGGAAACTTCTACATACCAGATAAGTAATTTACATTGCAATGTACTTAAATTCCATTATATAATTAACAAATATATGCTGTTTGGCTCTTTCCTTGTTGGCAAGCCTTTCTGCTTTGTTCTTTTAGGTTCAGAAATTATCAGGTTAAACTAGGTAAGCATTTATTTTTAATATTTCTGAATATGTACTTTGAAAATTCTCCAGCTAGAGAGATTAAATGAATTCTAGGTACAATAGTTCTCAGAGCTGTTCCAAAAGCAGTGCATTACTTAATTTAGCTGCCATGTTCTTTATAAATAAAACACTAGATTTAATATCAATTGTATCACATTGTGGGCTCTTACTCTGGATCCAGGGTGAACCTGTCTCTTATCACAGTTTATAACAAGAAATAGTGCTCATTTTATAACCTGAAACTAATTTAATCTATCTTGTAAAAACAACTTATGACTCGATTTTTGCATTTCTGGATTCTTTTTGTATAGTATAATGATGCTAACACAGCTTATTAATTTCATTTTGCTGTCTTATATACCACCATGTTATTTCTTTCCCAGCAATTTTTTTGTACTTTTTCACTGTGTCAGTTCAGCTATTATGTTTAACAGATGAACGTTTTTCAGCAGTTGTAATGTATGAATCCATGTGTCCTGGGTTCAGCTTAAACCACGACAACATGTAAAATGTATCATGTTCTTTTTGGATATTTTCCTGTCAGCCTCTTGAATTGGCCAGCTTAATTCATAACTTTTGCTTTCAGCAACTTACCTGCTTCCCACTTTTGTGACAACAGAGTGTCTTTAGTTCTGCTGTAACCCAAATTATTCCCTAAAGTGTTTACTCTTTTTTCGTTCTGAACCACTTCTACCTAGCTTTGCAACTTCAAGAAGGCCATCTGACTAGCTGCATATTCCCACTTATGCACTCAGATCTCAACTATCTCAGTTCTGCTACTTCTTGAAGGACAATGGTGCTCCTTGAGGTACCTCGTAATTGATGATATAATGGCTCCCCTTCGGTTTCCTGCATTCCATGCAGCAATTGTATCAGTTCTGACTTTGTATATGAGTCACTCCAGGGTGATAGATGATGAAGGTTCTTCAGGTTTGGGGATTCTGGCATGGGTTTGCTTTTTGAGCTTGCTTCAGTGCCCAGTACTTAGAATACCTTGGGTACTTTTGATACCTCAGGCTCACCTTCCAGTGTTGCAGTTCTCAGACTCTCACTTGCAGTGACCTTGAAGAAAGAAACCATGAGCCTGCTCCTTGGAATGGTAAAAACCTAACTGCAGCACTAAATCACAAGCATCTCAAATCACTTTGTGCACTCACTCTTCACGTTCAATCCTTTGTTATTCTAGAAGTAACAAGCTATTTCTTGATATGAAGCCTTGGGTGACATGGTTTAGTGTGAGGTGTCCCTGCTTATGGCAGGGGGTTGGAACTAGATGATCTTAAGGTCCTTTCCAACCCTAACTATTCTATGATTCTATGATAATTGCTCAGTGTTTTCCAATAGACCAACTTCTGTTACTTAGGTCAAGCTTTCTGTATTCATGACAAACCTAATAAGGTATTGAATCTTACACTGGAAATGCTGGGTAGTTTTACCTTCTACTTGATTTAAGATTGTCTAGCAGTAATGTACTCATTAGTTATCATAAATATTTACCATATCTTTAAGGCTGTCCAAGTTTATTTCACTTTCTACAAATACTTCATTTAAAACTTCTCTAATTGAATTTGAATAGTATCTCCTATCACATAAATGGCAATTTTATCACTAAATATGTAGTAACAAGCCTTGCTTTCAGGTAAGTTTTTGCTGGCTTTTGGAATTCAAAGAAAGAATAACATTTGCTGTGGTGTTTTCTGTAATCATAAAAAAGAAAGGTGCTTAGGTAACGTATCCTGGATTTTCAGGAGAGCAGAATAAAATTTGCCAGAAAATTTTATCTAAGTTTCAAAGTTTTGTTGGCTTAAAATCTCATATATATATATCAACATATCAGAAAACTGGTAAACTACAGTGTTGTCTCTAACCTTGTTTCTCTTGGTGTTTCTAGAACCACCACCTATCCCTTCCTTGTGTATGACTCCTATGGACAGAGGACTTTGTAGAGCCAAAGAGTTAAGATTTTTCTACAACTTCTCAAGTGGAAGATGTCACACATTTAGCTACAGTGGTTGTGGTGGGAATGAAAATAATTTCACCTCCAGAAAGTCATGTTTGAGGATCTGTAAGAAAGGTATGGGGAGTGATACTGCCACAGACTATCGTAAGAGGCAAATGCTGAAATATTCTTGCAAATTTTGACATCAAGTATTGGCCCGATAAAATATAATAGTTGAAAATCTTAGAAAAGTGAAAATGGAAATCAGAGCTAGAGAGAGAAAGATGTACAGTAAAATACAGTGCACAAAAACATAAATAAGACAACTTGGCATTGGTCAGGCATATGAAGACTTTAGGTAAGACATGTTCTCTTTTTTTAATAATATTTCTTCAACACAAGACTTGCCTCATTTCTGATAATTTTGGATGTGTTAGTCATACAGCATCTAATCTATTTTCATTTTAACTTTAGGATTCAATAAAAAAAAAAGTGAAAGAAGATTAATAAAAATCAAGAAGAAAAGAAAGAGAGAGTCAGTAAAGCCTCTGGGAGGGGAAATCAACCGTGAAAGAATACAGCTTTGATTTTTATAGAACTGTGAACTGAATGTAATTTTTGTGGAAATGTAAACTACTATTGACCTGTGAATGACAGCCTTTAGTGTACACCTTTTCAATATATTTACTATACTGATTATTTTGATTACACTATTATTAAACTGCTTGTTTTTCTTATGTATTCTTCATTCATGTTAATAAACAGAACCTTCTACTTTGATAAAGTCTCTTGAATTGTAGTTCAATTGTATATAGTTGTCAGAGATGGAAACAGGACAGAGCAGAGTGTGTGGGTGTATAAGTCATGATTAAGAAGCAGACAAGATTCAAATTTACTTTACCCCAGTATCCTTTTTCTGAAATCTATTTTTGTGCTAAAGAAAGCATAAGGTTTGTCAAAGAATAATCACTTGTCAAGTATGATTGTTTCAATTGTAGATTGCTATAAATAGGAAAAAGGCACTGGGTTTGTTTTAATAAGATTTATTTTAGGTTATGCAAGCTAGATGTAACTCCATCAAAGTGCATATAACTAACACGAATGTAAAATGAGTATGAGATCAGAATTAACCCATCAAACACCATAAAGATTGTTAAAAGTTGTAAATGTGTAAAACAATGACAGATATTTGCAAAGATTTAAATGTGTATTTCTTGGGATTATTGATTTTTAACCTTGCTACTGAACTGGACTCATGGCTAGCAAGTTAATAATTTACAGAAATGCATACTAAATTTTTACAAAGCCCAGAAAAAATTGTCTTCATAGAAATAAATACAGTTGCATTAGAGATAACACTGTTGACTGAGGGGCTTATTTGGCTGGTGTTTGGTGGACTTTTTTATGACTGACTTGAAACACAGGTACATCTTCCTGCCCTTCTCCAAGGCACCTGTCTGATCTTGGGTAAATCTTTGATGCTGAGATTTTCTTTAATTAAAAAAAAAGAAAAAGAAAAAGAAAAAGAGGCGGTTGGTTTCCTACTAAGCATTTTAGAAGCACCTTGTGGCCTATGAAACAAAATATAGCAGGATATTTTTGAAACTTCTTCCCTATCTTTTGTGATGTTGTAAATCTTTTTACAAAGAATAGATGCATTTGTAGACAGATTGCCTTGTGATCCCTGTGTCATTTCATGGTAGTACCTCTTCTTCAGGCTCCCTCTTGTTCCAGCAACTTGGCCGCTTGGATTCAACACCTACAAAATCCACCCTGGAAGTCTAGGAAAACCAGTCCTTTCTGTCCCTGCAGGAACCTTCCTGTGTGGCTGCCTCCTATTCTTCTAAGTCTCCTGCATGATGAGCTCTACTGCAAACTATGAGGGTCTCCTCACATTATGTGCTTGGTTGCTCCCCAGGACTGTGAAGTCTTCTCTTTCCCTGGAAGTGCTGCAGCTAGGGCAGGACTAACAGCTACTGCTGCCCTACCTCCTACATGTACTATGCTGAAGAAACTTCTTGTGCATTCATTTTGTAGTAACAGTGACTAGACAAGTTAACTGAGTTGATCTCTTATGTCATTGTTCAGACAGAAGATTTCAGTTACGGCATCTGAACAGCAGAATCATAGAATCATAGAATAGTTAGGGTTGGAAGGGACCTTAAGATCATCTAGTTCCAACCCCCCTGCCAGAAGCAGGGACACCTCACACTAAACCACGTCACCCAATGCTTCATCCAACCTGGCCTTGAACACTGCCAGGGATGGAGCACTCACAGCCTCCCTGGCCAACCCATTCCAGCATCTCACCACCTAAACAGGAAATAATGTCTTCCTTATATCCAGTCTAAACCTCTCCTGTTTAAGTTTGAACCTGTTACCCCTTGTCCTATCACTACAGTCCCTAATGAAGAGTCCCTCCCCAGCATCCCTATAGGCCCCCTTCAGATACTGGAAGGCTGCTAGGAGGTCTCCACGCAGTCTTCTCTTCCCCAGGCTGAACAGCCCCAACTCTCTCAGCCTGTCTTCATATGGGAGATGCTCCAGTTCCCTCATCAACTTCGTGGCCCTCCTCTGGACTTGTTCCATCAGCTCCATGTCCTTTTTATGTTGAGGACACCAGAACTGCACATAATATTCCAGGTGAGGTCTCACGAGAGCAGAGTAGAAGGGCAGGATCACCTCCTTTGACCTGCTGGTCATGCTTCTTTTGATGCTGCCCAGGATACGGTTGGCTTTCTGGGCTGCAAGTGCACNATCACCTCCTCTGCTGGTCATGCTTCTTTTGATGCTGCCCAGGATACGGTTGGCTTTCTGGGCTGCAAGTGCACACTGTTGACTCATGTTCATTTTCTCATCGACCACCACCTACATTTCGATTGACTTTTAGGCTCATTCCTTAATGCACTGAGAATTGAGACTGGAATGTTGTAAGCTATATAAAAATTGGTCTGATTATAATCAAAGATTTGATCTGAGTGTGCAGGCTCTTCTTGGTGTGTGTGCTTGGTCTGACCACCATACCAGTTATCCAGCTGTCTTCCTACTATGTTTTCATGTAGTTCTACAGTGCACTGAAGTAGTTTTTCCCATAAAAAGTCCAAATTGCAATGTGACCTGATACGGTTTTCACCATCTCCACAAGAAGTTTCTTCTGTGCCCTTCTCCTTCATTCGCTTCTTTTAATTTCTGCATCTTCACTATCTGTAGAAAAACCAAATGCAAGCATAAGGAAAAAAGATCTCTGCATTTTCAAAGATATTTGAAGGGTGAATGTAGAAGGGGGGATAACTGAGCCACAGATGAGGGAGAAGACAGATGGCAGAATGGTCAAAGTCAGGAAATGAAGCTATGCTAAGGTGTTACAGTGACTTTACACCTCCTATTACCTGGAGTCCATTCATCCGGTAATCTCATTACAGAACCTGCCTTGGTTGCTTTGGAGAAAATACGCAGGGGACTGTGAGATTTCTCCCACTTTGCATGATGGGAGTCAACAAGCTGAAGCAGTTTTACAGAGGTTTGCCTAGTTTCTGCGTATCATGTGCCCTGCAGTAACTTGGTATGTGCTCTTAATCCATACAAATGGTGAAGCAAAATGTCCTTGAGAAATAATTCAAAGTCTTTTTATTAATTATTTACTTGTATGCCTTCCTTTTCCTGCTTTTTACTTTCTATCCCCTTCTTCTTTCTTACTCACAGTTCATTTGAGCCAGCTTTTCTCCCTGCATCTCCAATGCCTTTACTCTTTCAGAGGCGACAGATTTATTTAGAGAAAATCTTTATAGATTCTACCTTTCAAACCAAAAATGGTAAAGTGGATGTAAGAATTATGTTTCATAACTGTCTGCTTTCGGTTGCTTATCTTGAGGAAGAACTGGGTTCAAGCAAAGTGGAGCATACCTTTATGAAGCCACATGAAATCTCACTGGTTTGCTCGTAGGCAATATACGGCGGGGGAAGGAGACTGGTTTGTGCCGCCGTCTCTTTTGACCCTGTCGCAGTGCCACAAGGCAGGTCACCTGTGGAATGTTGTTTTCATGTGGCTTTGCTGGGGGCACACAACACGTTCAGGTGAAGATGTTCTCGGTCCTCCCTGTTCTTCCATCCACTCCACGGGACGCCGCCGCCAGGGGGCGCGCCCGGCTGCTGTGTTCGGTGGGCCAGAGGTGAGGAAAGGGGGGTGCCACGGCCGGTTGGCCCGGCCAGTCCGGAGCCTCCGTACTTCAGCGGAGTCCGCATCCGCACCGGAGAGGAACCTGTCACGGTGCAGTGGTGGTTTCCACAGCCGGGCTCGTCATCGGCAAAACCACGTGCATCCTCGGAGTTTTCACATCAGAACGAAACTGTGGTTAAGTGGTAGGATGGGGGGTTTTTAAGCAGGTCCAGAAAAGGGCAACAGAGCAGGTGAAGGGCTTGGTGCACAAGTGTGATGAAGAACTGCTGAAGAACCTGGGGAGGTTTGGTCTGGAGAAGAGAAGGCTCAGGCAGGACTTTATTGCTCTCTACAACTGCCTGAAAGGAGGTTGTAGTGAGGTGAGGGTCAGTTTCTTCTCCCAAGTATCAAAAGATAGGACAAGAGGAAATGGCCTCAAGCTGTGCCAGGGGAGGTTTAGATTGGATATTAGGAAGAGTTTCTTCACAAAGATGGTACTCAGGCATTGGAACAGGCTGCCCAGGGCAGTGGTGGAATCACTGTCCCTGGAAGTGATCAGAAATTGTATAGCTGAGGCCCTTAATGACATGGTTTAGTGGTGGTCTTGGCAGTCCTGGAGAAATGGTTGGACCTGATGATCTTTGAGGTCTTTTCCAACTGAGTTGATGATTCTATGATTTTGTGATTCTTTGTTTCAAGTCTTCAAGTACAGTTGGTGGAGCTCATTTAGCTCCCTTTGAAGAGCTCAGAACCACCTTGGTTGTAACCCTGGCTCCTTCACCCAGGAGAAGGGGGAGCTGAAGTACCAGGGGGGGAGGGGGGGGGCAGGAAGGATGAGGTTCAGTGTCCCTGAAGTGTACATTGCACTGAGATGTCTCAAAAACCTGTAGAGTAGGAGTAAGAAAGGTCCAATAACAGCTATATAAGCAGAATATGAAACTTTGGAACTAAAATAATAATAATAATAATAATAATAATAAAAAACCCACACGTACACACAACTCTACCAAACTTGACATGGCAAATCAAATATGGACCATGCAATAAATCTCTACAGATGATTCAGATGCTTCTTCTTGAACATGCGCTTAGCTGGAATACATGAGTTATTTTCTAGGCAGTATGTAACATACCATGTGGTAGTCTATACCTTAGATTTAACTTATCTAACATACTGCAACCAGGCCCACTGCTGAGGACATCCCTGGCAGTGTTCAAGGCCAGGTTGGACAAAGCCTTGTGTGGCATGGTTTAGTGGGAGGTGTCCCTGCCCATGGCAGGGGGGTTGGAACTAGATGATCTTAAGGTCCTTTCCAACCCTAACTATTCTATGATTCTATGACATTCCACTACCTGAAGTGACACTGTTTGATTTCAGAGAAGATAATTTCCATTACTGTTCAGAATCAAAGCTAATCCATGGCTTATATCTGTTTACACTGCCTAGACAAAGTTTAGAGTGCCAGCTCTTAGTTCTTCACTGATTACAAAACTAAAACATTCTCCTGTTGATGTAAGATCCTAGAAGCACCAAGGCTTGCACATGCCAAGTTAGTATGCCTGCTCTTTTACTAACACTGTAATGTGCTTTCACAGTTTGTAATGTCCAGTGGCCATATGGATTTAAAGTATTCCTGCCCCTCTTCCAATTTTTTCTGACCCTGGCTTGTGGTTCTGTGGCCTTCATGCAGTTCATGGCATGTTACATAAATGTTTCTGCTGGTAAAAAGAGTAGATGAGCAACAGGTAGTGAGAAGCAAGCAGAGTATTTTACCTTCTTTCATGAGTAAATGAAACGTCTATATTTTGGATGTGCAATTAGGAAAACACAGCCTTTGGGAGGTCCCTATGGCCTCACATAAGGAGTGCTGTGTCACACGTGTTACTATTTGAGCTCAGTGCTTCATGAATTCCCTAATTGCTCAGCATATGCACTCAGGAGCTGCTTGTTCACCTGCAGAGCACAGATTCTGCCTATAGTACAGGTGTCAGTTGTACAAACAACAAATAATAAATGCTCTCAAAGAAACATTTTTAGGTCCTGATGCAAAATCCTTTGAAGGTAGTCGAAAAACTGTCATTAATTTTGTTTTGTCTTCAGTTATGCCAGTTTTCAAATTGGGTAGCTTCTACTTGTGCTTTCAAATCACTGGCATTTAAAGAAATGAAACCTAGACATTTAAGCAGCAATATTCTTGCAACCTGTTTTCTACCCTTTATATTTCAAAGACTTACTTAAACACAGGGTTTGGGTTTTCTTTTTTTGGGTGTTGTTTGTTTGCTTTCTTGGATATAAAACAAAGTGGTACTTTAAATTATGCACTTGCTTTAATATGAAAACCTGATTCTGACCTTTAGCGCAGTTTTACATTAGAGGAATGAAAGCCTCTCTCTGTAGTGTTTTTCAGCACTTACAGGGCATAATGCAGCCCCAGTGGTTTGCTGGCAGAGGTAGGCTAGGTCAGTCATACTGAGGTGGAATATTGTTGTGTATTATTTGTCTCTGCATAGAGGTCTGAGCCTATTAATTTCTCTGTGTCTAGTTCGAGGAGCAGGACGACTCTCACTGCCCGGTACATGCAAAGACATGCAAAAACCCCGTGGTTTTCTCCCTAAGGGAGCGAGTGAGTCCTTCCCGATCCTGTTGCATAGCTCCCGCTTTTACTCGGAGTGGAGGCGTTGCCGCCTGGCTCCGCAGCGGGAGACAGGCTCCGGCGACCGGGCCGAGTATCGCCCCGGTGCCGCCCGTGGTGCCAGAAAACCCGGGCTTCCTCGGGATGCGCCGTTAACAGAGGGAGCAGTGAGAGAACGCAGTGTACAGGCGGGGTCAGGGTGATGTCACAGGAAACGCTGATGTTACGCGGCTACCGCCGCCGCTCTGCGCTCATACTCCGACGCACTCCAAACGCAGCTCCGCGCAATCACCGCGCTCTGCAACCGGATTATACCCAGCGGGAGGAGCAGGCTGTCGGAACCCTCTGAACTGACCAAGGGGGAGACAGGGAAGGAAACATCTCCTTTCTCCCTCACTGGAAAGGGGGAAATAGAACTGATTTATCTGAAACCCATCTCTGTGTAAACTTGGAGTGGTGAGTACTGATCAAAACCGTTTCATTATTGTCCTGGAGAACAGTGTTTTTTGTGCCATCTGAGCACATTTGTAGTTACGCCTGTGTACATGCTTTTGCATTAACCTCAGCGTGTTATGTGTAATCTGCAGGGAGAAAGGGTGAAAAACTTCGTTTGTTTTTTTAGGGAGTGAAACGTTGAGCTGATTTTATAACTAGTGTTATATCGTTTAAGAAGTAATAAGTGATAAATAGGTGGAAAAGGACATGAAAATACTTTAATCTTAAGGAACTTGAAGGATTTTGTCTAAAAATTCTGATATAAACTAACCAAATTTCTGTCTTTGAAGCTGGAGAGAATTAGAGACTTGTTGGTTTGAAAAGAGTCCTTAGGACTCATTCAGTACAGCTGGAGCTCTTTCAAGAGAGGCTGAACTAGGTGATAAAGTGGTATAGATTTTCTTACTGCATATTCCTTTAGTCTTCCTGACATTGTACCTGAAAGAAGTCATACTCGAGTTATTTCAGAATTAGTTTTTGTGTTGTAATTGCACAACTAAGATAAAGCTTCTGTTATGTTTGCACTTTGCTAGAGAAAAAGTCTGGTTGAGTTTGAAGCTTGTACACGTGCTAGGGTGTTAAGAGTTTTTTAGGACAAACACCGAAGTTACTTTTTGAAATGTAATTGCACGCTATTTTGGTTCCCTGAGAAACTATTGAACAGTGGTGTGTGATTCCGTGCCTTCCAGTGTCAGTTGAGAGTCTTGCCACTTCCTCAGCTTTCCAAAACAAATGCAATATCCTCTGGTTTTACACATACAGTTGCGTTACTGCGATTGCTACTTCTAGCCATTTGCTTGTGTGCATGTAAGCAATGGATCTGTAGAATCAGGAAAAGAAATCTTGTTTCTGAAGGATAGTTTAGAAATAATATAGGCTATAAATTACACTTGAATTTGCTCTACAATGATTTGTTTAGCCATCCATATAACTTATAGGGTCGGAGATTGAAATAATAATAAAAATAGCTGAATTTTTTTTGTTCTCTGCCTTAGTAAATTTATGCCAGATACTTGGTGTCAGATTTTGCTGCTCTTACAATTGTGCCAGTGCAGGGTTTTCCCGTCATATTGGAGATCTTGATATTCATTTGCAGTAGTAATGCATCTAGCAGTTTAAACCTGTTTGGCTCAGTGATGTGCTAAAAGCCTGATTGTTGTGCTTTGAATCTGAGGTTCTTTCAGTGGATCGAAAGGAGACGCACTAGATCTACATAAATATGAATAAGACCAGATCAGAATCCATGTCTTTCTTTAAAATTACCCATAGTGTGGTGCTGTCTGAA
This sequence comes from Agapornis roseicollis, assembly GCA_002631895.1. NCBI lineage: Eukaryota > Metazoa > Chordata > Aves > Psittaciformes > Psittacidae > Agapornis > Agapornis roseicollis. The sequence continues at coordinate 11,968 of NDXB01020572.1, forward strand.
ATTCTCAATTAAAAATAATAATTTGTATTTTCATAGTATGAACTTTTGTAGTCTACTTAAACTCTCATTGACTTAACTGCTTATAGGGCAATCCCAAAGTCTTCATATGACTGAAAGTCTTCAGCACAAAAGGCACATGGTGATACTAAATCAAAAAGAGGACACTTGGGAGAGAATGCATTCATGTTGTTTTAATGACCTGTGCAGTAGGAGCCACTTTCTTCAGAAGTATTGCAGCAAAATGATTTAGATACTTATGTTCTTCTCAAGTAACTAGTTTGGGACTGCCCACATAGAAAGTGTCAGGCCATACGTGTGTTTGCAGGTTTGATGCCAGAGTCTACATTATTTGCAGATTAAGCAAAAACAGTGGTACGGTAGTGGTGTAGAACAGTGTGATTGAACTTTTTAGCAGGCAGAGCTGAGTACATGAATACACAGTGTGCATTGCAAGTTCAGGAATTGCATGATGTGTGTCCTGTCAATGTCAAATGTTACTGTGCTCTGAATTCCTGATCAGCTGGAGTTTTGCTCTGCATCAAGAAATGCAGTATTTGTCCCTTTGAATGGGCTCTTTCTGATACAAAACAACTGTTGAAATCCTGGCCCATTGAGAACCAGTGGGATTTTTTCCACTGACTGTCAAAAAGGCTAGATATTCCTAAATGTGTGTATTTTCCTGTTGAAGGAATTATGCATACATCATCTACCCAGTTGCTTGCGTCCTGCAGTTTGTTGGCAACTAATTTTTTTGATAACTTGTGCAATTTTTGAATGCTTAGGTTGAAAAACGAAAGTCTGCATGTCTCATTCTGGGTAACTAATGTCTTACCTGAATAAATAGAGGCTTACTCTGGAAATGCAGTGTTGTTCTGTAGGCTGTCTAGGTTTAGACTAGGATAAGATTAAGAACAAAGAAAGCTGAGGGAGGAAAGCACACATACATTTCCTTCACCACCAGTATACTTCTAACTTAATTCAGTGTTCTGTGCATGCAGGTTAATCAGCTGCTTCAAATGGCATTCTTACATGTACATATAGCTTGCTATGTAGGATTGGGCCCAAGAGTTCACAAAATCGTATGTATAAAAAATTCAAACCAGTCCACAGCCATTTAGAAAGTACTATTGCTATCAACACATTTTTAATAAAAGCATTTACACAGTGATGTTTGAAAAGTATACTACTTCTATAGTGAATACTGAATGGAAGCTATTTATGAGAACAATTGAAGGAATTTCTCCAATGAGAAATCCAAGACTACACTTAGGAAAACAAAACAGAACTTCTTTTTAAGAAGTTGATCCCATCTGTTCCCAATGTGTTTATAGTGTTCTTGATCTGCTAGCAAAATTCCTTCTTTGCTTCTGATTAGCTGTCATTCCTATAGGGCGTATACACAATATTGGCATTAACCCAGTGTTATGGTCATCTCTGTTATAAAGCTCACGTAACCATGGGTTTCATATGTGGTGGTTTCCTTTGTTTAGCTTTACGGTTGTTGAAAACAGTCTCTTAATGGCTCACGTAACTGTTTTATTACTGGGAAATATTGTAAGTCTTTGCTTAGCAAATTGTCAGAGCTCTGGAATTAACTATATTCCTGATGCTACTGTGTCAAGGAAGGAGTGAATACTTGTATTACTAAAACTGATGTGGGTTGACAAGTAACTTCAAGCACTAAAAGAAATCTGAAAGTGTGTTTGTGTATGTGTTTGTGTTTTAAACGTATAATGTAATATCTTATTTCTGTACACATATGTGCAATATATGCAGGTCTATACAATACTAAGTTTTATTATTCCTAACATACCAACTAAACTGATACACATTTTTAGAAAGACTTTCAAATTAAATTAGTCCTAAACCTCATCCTTTGTTTAGAGAACTGTGAGTCATGAGTGTTAATATTTTAAATTGAATACATTTGAATGTAGTTTCCTTTTAATATTTAAAAGAAAATTAAAAAGAAAAAGGAGAAAGATTCCCATGGGTTTTCACCACCAATTTTTTTTCTTGCACTCAATGCTAGCAATTCTGACATTTTCAGTGTAATACACTTGCACAAAGGGCAGCAAAAATTAGCCTTTTACTTACTTGTTACCTTAATGGACAGTTGCACAGCCGGTGTTGTACAATATCAGATCTTCTTGTTGAATTTGTTTCCATTATAGCATATATTTTTAGCAATACTTTCTCTTTTTGCCCTATTTGAGAGTCTGGGCAAAACTGAACTGCATTTTCAGAGTTTTGTTTTCCAGTTATCTTTCATGCATATCTGCCTTAGACTCCCAAGCTTGTTTATACTGTTTACATTTTCCCAGCAAAGTCAGTTTTTTCCTGCCGTAGCTCTGTGCAAACACTATCAATCATTGTTGCAGCATACGCTGTCCAAAAGAACAGAAGTGGTTTATTTAGAGTTGCTTTTTCTCAGAAAGATGCATTTGAAATGTGCTTAACTGAATGTAATGCGTTAAAAAAAGACTTTTCATGAGAGAAGCAAAGTACTTGTTTTAAGGAAAGAAAACAGATTTTAAGCTGGTGTAGATTTGCATGTGTCTCTGAAGCTGTTACCTCTTAATATGGCATATATAACACCCAAGGCTTTTGTTACAGTTTGGGCCACTATTAAGCTGTAGCTGACTACTAAGATACTAATTGAATTTTAAAAAATAAAACATTGTTTTATTTCTGGATATATGCCTGGATCATCGAGGCCTTATTTAAAAAATATCCCAAACAAAATTAGTGACAGACTTTTGTTTAATGAAGCCTGTCCCAGTCTGAGTTCCCATTTAATACCAAGGGCAAAGAGCAAAACACAGTGACGAGTGTGGGCTTACTTAATTATCCAAAGCAGCTACATCATATACTGGCATATAGTTAGTTGTGTTTAGGCAGAATCTCTTCTTGGTTCCTAAAAACTATATAATATTTTCCATGTATTCTTTGATAATGTAGTGCTTTAAATCTGCACAACCTTGATGCTTGTATGTGATAAAATGTCACTCTTTGTGTTACCATTTAGATTTTTCCCTTTGTTTTCTCACCCACTTCAGTAGTAAAATCTTGGAAATGAAAGTTAATGAATTTTGTATTATTTTAGTAGTGGCAATATGGGTAGAGTTTCATCAAAGCAGAAGATGCACTGAGAACATAGTATATCAAAATTAATTGTTTTAGGATGTAAAAATATATTTATAGTAATATTATTGGAATGGGCATAGTTTGTCTGCCAGTGTTGTGCTCTATAATCCTTCCTAGATAGAAACTTTAAAATAAGTATTTCAGAAGTGAGTAAAACCTTTAGTCGTTATCCTGCTTTCCTCTATGTTTGCCTGCATGTATTTACTTACTGCCCTAAATGGAGCAAAACTTAGGATAGTCTGCAACCCTTTATTACTAAAAGGGCATATTTTTGCAATGATTATCCTGAAATATTCTGTAGAATGAGGATATCTGCCCTTATTGTTTCTGTTAGTGAAATCCAGCAGGTTTCACTCTGGGGATTAAATAAGGAACATTTTGCAAATGGAGATAAATTTGTTTGGGAGGTGAGATGTAGAATTTAAGTCTTTGCTCTAATATGTCTTTCCAGGATGACTTTTTGACCATGCAAGCCTTTTTCAAGTTTCTTTTTCTGGTGACATGATTTAACAGGCAGTGTTCATCAACCTGTGTATCCCTTTGAACATGAAAAATGACACAGAAGTTATTATTGGACTATACAATGCTGAATTTTACCCATGGGTGTCAATTCTAAAACATAAAGAGCTGGAAATCAGTTGAATATTGCCAGTATTATATTAAAAACTACTTTTATCACCTTCCTTGGGAACCAGAATTATTCTTTTTGTCAGTGGAAATTCTGATTACACAGATAATGTGTTTTCAGTTATGATGGATCCAAGGAGGTGATCTTTACACTGGGCTTCTGCAAGTGAATGTATTTACTGAAATAGTCTACATACTGTTCTCTGTTTGAATTAGCTAAAATTGACATGATACATGGCTAATTATCCAGAGTTCATGGTAAAAATATTTGGAGAAGAGAAGCATCTTCATGTTTCACTGAGTTGCTAGGAGAAGAAAGTTGATGCTGTGGGTTTTTTGGGGGGGACAGGTGGAAGACAAAAAAAAGTCTTATTGAGCAGTGTTTCGTTAGGGAATATGTTTTGTTGCATTATGGTGGACTTTTACATGAGTGTATAACTCCATATTCTGTGGATTCCATGTTGTATGGAATTGGAGCATAACTGTAAAAAACTTGGGGGTTTCCAGAGAGGATTCTTGTTTGTTTCCCATACCATGTTAATGCCACCTTATATTAAAATAAATACCTCAGCAGGCAGATTTGGAAGGCCATCACCAAATACAAGTCTGCTTTCCAATAGAAACAAGTTGATTTTTATAAATACATGCATACATATGTGCTTTTTTATACCTGCATAAATGTGTGTACATATATTTTTTACATGTGTTTAGGTATTTTACATATATTTTAAAAAAATCATCCAGTCACAGAACTTGAAACCTCAAGCCACTTTGAATAATCACATTTCTTTTCTCTCACTTATTTCTCCTCTTTAAGCCCCCATCCTGTTCCATTTTTGATTCTGTTCAACTTCCTTTCCTGTGATGACTTTGAATGAATCACTTTGCCAGGCATTAAGATTGACAGTATTTCCAAAAGCTTATCCTACACTGGCTTATGCAGATGAAATTAACCTCTGCCTTATCCTTCCTCTCAAAGAGAAATGTGTCTTCTCATGTCTAGTTTCTTGGAAGAGGGAGGTGGGAGTGAGAACCCTTTCCATAAATGACTATATATTGTAATTTATATTGTTCCTAGCCCTTTTCCTTGAAGAGGAACAACAGATGTGTGTACCGTAACAGAGTATCATGATTAATAAGCGTTCTTAAATTGATGTAGCATTTAGTCAGAAAAAGTTAGTTTAAACAAGTTCAGGAAAACCAAATAAAGGTCCTTTCCTGAATGCCATTTGAGTATTTTTTGCATGGCCACCATTCTGCATTCTTCATTTTTTTATTAAATATGTTGTTTATTGTATTATTATACATTGAAGCTTATTATACATTGTGGTTTTTTTTCCTATGTAGCTAGCAGCAACTGGAAAAAGCGAAAATGCTTAACACTAAGTAGGCACCTGAACAATGAATGAAATTGTAGCCTTTCTTGTTGTTATGTGCATGCCAGTGTAGTATGGGATTTGTGGTTTTTGGTTTTGTTTGTTTGTTGGGTTTTTTTTGTTTGTTTGGGGTTATTTTGTGCTGTTTGGGTTTTTGGTTTTCCTTCTTTCCCTCCCTCTCCCCTCCTTGTTTCAGAAGCATTGAGTAAAAAGGGATTGGGGGGGTGGGAGGGAAATGTTTCTAATCTGTTAATCATGTATGTACATCAGGAAATAAAAGCCTTTCTGCTGAAGACAAGCAGGGAAAATTATAGTCCTAGAGAAGAATAACTTTGGAAACCAATACAGAAATGAGAGTAAGAACTCCCACAAAGTTAAACACTGCTATTCCAGTGTTCTCCTTGCCTCACACTGCTGGGGAATCTTATACTCCCATCAGTTTTCACTAAGGGAGATCAGAAAGATTATATCCCTTCTACAATTGTCTGCCTGTTATGTCGTAAGTGTAATTAACACCAGTGAGCAAAGTAGAAATAGCAAATTTGTTTATTTGCTACTACAATGTAGGTTTTATATAAAGCAAGAGTAATGGTTATAATTGGAAGATCAAACAATTCTGTTTGGAGTATATTCATTGGGTATTCATTTATATTAATTTAAATTTCTGGGTTTTTTCTGTAAATGCTTAATTTCTTGCTAAAGGGGGTGATTTGAGCAGTCTTCAGGTCTTGGCAATGTTATTCTTAGATTGATTATGGAAGTCACAGCATGGTCTTACAGGAGCCTTCTATCTCCCCACCCCACATGCTGGATGTGCTATCTCAGCATTTGCAGAGCTCCTAGGAAACTAGGACATCATTCAGATGTTTTTAACCTTTGAAACTGAACCACTGAGATAGCTTCTGGGCCTAGGTCTTGTTTTTTTCTTCCCCAGTTATCTCAGAAGTGATTGTAGAATTTTTTCTCTAGAGAAGATCACTCTTCTAAAAACTATGCATGCAATCCAAGGCTAGAATTCAGCGAATGCAGTTTAACTGGACACATTTTATTTAGAGCTACAGAGATCAAATAGCCTGCTGACATGCTAAGCTTTTCCTAGAGTCATGTTACAGCCCAGTGAAGGACATGGCAGTAATTCAAGGTTTGTTGAAAGGATGGCAAAGTACTTGCAGAGACACTGGGGCACCAGAGTATGTCAATGTATACCGCCATCCTTAAGGTGAAGTGCATACAATTAGGGTGAAGTCAGCACCTAAGACACCAGATTCAAAGCAGATTTTAGGGACTAATTGCAGTAAGCTTTTAAAGTCAGGTTAGGAAAGGGGGAAGAGACACTGTTGAAGTACATTTTGTCCAATGAAGGCAGACTGACATGATAGACAGTTATCTGTAACACCTCAGCTTCTTCAGGGAATGTGCATTTGCCAAACCAAAGTGTTCGAAAATAGCATTATGCCATACAGGAATTTCGGACGTCTTATGCCAGAGGTTTATTGTATTTTATTTTTAAAATTTCTTCAGCCCTTGTGTTTCTTACATTTTCAAGCTGTTATATTTTTAAACATTTACAACTTTTACACAGGCTGGTTGTCCAACTCCTCCTTCCTTGAGCACCAAGTAACAATAAAACAATGAAGTCTGGTAGCAGGGAAGATACAATGATGGAAGGAATGAGAAATGCACAAAGAAAATAAATCTGAGCCTCAAAATGTAGTTCCCATAGGAAAGTGAACTGCGAACAAATAATGAAATAGAATGATGTTGCCTTTATCATGACCTCCTAATTTCAGAGACAAAGCCACTTGGATAATCTGAAAGATTCCTTTAGATGGTGAAAAATCTGTACACGAAGTTGTGCATATGACATGAATTCACAATAGTGTCTGTTCCATATTTTAATTTGTCAAAAAAAACAGATGCCAGGTTTCAATACACAATATAGTTAAAATGCCAGTAGCTGTGGTGGTCAGTTAGCTCATTGTTTCTCATGTGAGTGAAGGTGAAACATTCAGTTGTCACACATTAAGATGCTTATTTCTGTGCCTTCTCTTCACCTATAGAAGGGAAAGGTTCTTCCTATTTCTGCTACTGTGGTAACTTTAAATGTGATTATAAGACTCAATAATCTCTCAGAAATGGAACCTTTGATTTTTTCCTTTTTCATTCCCATTCTTCATGTCATTTGTTGTCCTTCATAGATAAAATGGTTCTTCTGTTTTTTCTGGGTTTACAAATGCTTCAGACATTTATGGGTAAATATTTCTCTCTTATTCAAGTTATGCAAAGATGTGAGGTTGTTTTGTAAGGCTCCACATCAAGTTAACAGCCCACTCAAAACTCTCAGTCTGCCAGAGTCTGTCACCTCTATTATGTGGCATGATTTGTGCACGTGCAATCCCACAACACACTGGTTCCTTTGCTGCCATGCATCCGCTATTAAAAAAAATGCTGAATGAGAGTAATAGAGAGGAACAATGGGCTATTACAGGATGTTCAAGACAGGGTCATTACAGTATATTTTCTTGTGCAGTCTTGTCATAAACAAGCTTCGTATTTACCACCTTGTTTCATTTGTTAGCACCCTATTGTTAATAAGTGTTGTAAGGCTATGAACTGCCTATTTTCTAACAAAGCTCAATTTGATGAAATATATTCAGTATTTAGAATAAATTTATGTATTTTAGATGTATTCAGTATTTATTTCTCATTATTGGTAATGAGTAAAAGGGCCAGGAAATTTTTCACTATCAAACCGCAAATTAGCTCTAGTGTACTTAGCAAAATGAAATCACAGTGGCTTATGATGGGCTGTTGAATCTGAAAGTCTAGGTAGGTCATTTAAAAGAAAAACATTTTGCTTTTGAAGTTCAAAAAGGAAACAGCTTATTCACAGTGCTGCTTTTTGACATGCAGGGTCACTTTTTTTTCCATAATTTCCAACACTTGGAATCCAAAGGGTCAGTTTGATGTAAAAGGTGAAGATAAAAAATAGCATCTATTGGGCTTTTGAAGCAACTTGGAGTGTTTCTGTGATGTCTGATTGTATTGACAATTCTCTAGCTACTCTACCCACTAATAAGCATAGCTGAAAACATTTAAGATTTCCAGCTAGTGTGAAATAAGGAGTTCATGCAAGAGGAATCAATCAAATTTGGGATGAGGATTCAGGGATTAGTAAAACAGACTTGAATGCAGTCCACAGGGAATTGGGATGCTGATGGAAACTGCATATGTTTTCAGCATTGTATGAAAATCTCTCAGTCTTTAATCACATCATTTTCTTAGATGTGAAAATGGTCTTGTGTGTGTGTGTGTGTTCTTGGAATAAACATAATTTGGAATACTGGGATATATTTGTGTAATAATCTACCAAATGGAAAACTAAGGGTACTGTAGGTCAGTTTTGATGCTAGCAGAACTGTGAAGCGGAAGTCTGGCAGCTGAATATCCTACAGCATGTCTCAGGGACTCAACAGGAATATACATGTGAGTCTGGTTCTTGCAGAATAAGAAACATATTTACTGACATAAAACAGATGAAATTTAAGCTAATGCTACTCATCAAAAGCTTTTTTAAACTGTACCACTGTTATCCAGTTTGAAAAATGACTTATTGGCAGTGTTAGGGACCAACTGTTTTTTCTTAGCTCTATCTCCGTTTTGCATTTGAGTCTTCAATCCTACAAAATCCTTGAAGTCACAAGTAGTATACTCTGTGCAGTTCCACATACTTAGTGAAGCTGTATGGATGAGCAAAAAAATAAGGCCATGAGTTTGCAGAACCAGCAGGGATTGAAAGAGGACAGGAGAAAAAAACCTAGTGATCAGCAACAAAATATTGGAAAGAAAGTATGTGTTGGAGAAAACATCTTTTGTCTGCTATGTCCATGTTACCACTCCTTTTGAAAGGTGTGTCAAAGAGGGTGCTCAGTAATTCTTTACCATGCCTAATGTTATTTGTATCCATTTAATAAAGAATATTAGTATGTGGCTTCATATATGAACGGGAGTGTGTACTGCTTAATGTAAAAATAAATCAGATTGGCAATATTTCTGTCACGTTGACTAAGTGTAATAGTTAATGTGTTCCTCACAAAACACCACATGATCTTATGTATGTGTGAGCAAGCAGGTTTTTGAACTGGAAGAGCTCCCAGAAATATATGTGGATTTCCAGAATCCATATGTAACTTTTTAAAGCAAGCACTTAAATTCTTAGAGCACTTAACATGTCAAAAGGATTACATGTGGTAATTTTTTAAATTGTGAGTTTTCCTAGAGGATGACCGTTTTACAGAGATCTAGGTTTCTTGGGTGTGTGTCATGCCAGGAAAGAGACCACAAATGTGTTTAAAAGTGATTTCTGTTGTTTTTTCAATGGGAATAACTTGCAACTGATTGCTGAAAATCTTTCTCTTGACTCTCAAGAGAGATTTTAAGTATCCTGTAGTACAAAATAAATCAGTTCCACAGAGGGAGTTGTTTCCTGACACTGAGCACTTGGTTAGCAACTTCCAGTACTTGAAGATGTCATGGGTCCTATGGATTATGTGTGTTTGTGGCCTTTTGGGCTTAAGAGGAAGGTCACCAAGTTATCAAGCAAATGCTGTTTGAAGAAATTCAGCTGCTGTTCCTGTTCCACTGTTGGAGAACTTCAGCTTTCAAAGAGAAAACAGTGCTGCTTTTGTGAATTTGCCAGTATTTATACCTTGTTTTCCAGCTTAAAACAGCAAAAGAAAAATAAAAAGGTTTCCAGTGTAACTCTCTTAATTTCCTTTGTGTTTATTCCATCTGATCCCACTGACTTTTTTTTCATCTAGTGTAATTTCTATGTAGCAACCAAGTACATCTTTGCTCAGCAAACCTATATAAATTATGTAAAAAGGTGACTGGCCCAGAAATCTTCTTCTCCCAGTAGACTTTTCAGCTTGCTTTATCCTGATTGCATGAGGGTATGTTTATCACAAGACCTGTTTTTAAGTTGCATGTCTTTAAAAGGAGTGCAAGATTTACATGTGAAAATTCTAGTTATGTGATCATCTGCAGGAATGTAGCTACCTCTGGTTTTGTATCTAGTTTGAAGGGATAGCTAAGCTAAAATCAGTCTTTCATTTTACTTCCTTCCAAAATGTAGTTGTCACATTATCATTAGCTATAGAAGATCCCTTTTCACACTCTTTCAGTGAATTCACCATTTTCCTTTTTTGTGTAAGGAAGGTAGCCTTTGTAACATCCTGTTTTATACCAACCATATCTGTAAGGTTCAGGAATCCTGTGTGCAAAGTCACAACACTGCTCAAGAAAGATACTTGGTCTTTATTAGAAAAAACATTTGGTAACAAACTGCATAATGCTGTGACTCCTGTAAGGTGTTTGTTTTAAGTAGCAACAACTAATACTTTTTTAAAGTCCTCTTACATTCCCCGAAATTCAGGCTATCCTGTACTATGCATGGGTAAAGAATAGGGAGAGGGTTACTACTGATCACTCTGGCTGTAAAGTTCAAATGCCTCTGCAGTTCCTACTCTTTTGCTGTAGTTAGAATCAAAGTATCAAAATACTATAGAAAAAGGCTGCTCTTGTGTTATTTCTGACAGGCTTATAACCTGGGAGTATCTAAAATTTCATCAGACAGCCTGTTCTCATGAGATTCCTGTCCAGATTTCCAGACTAACTAATGTAGAACCTTATCAAAAAAGTGTAGATACTTACACAGTCACAGAGTGACAGCAGAGCTTTGGTTGAGTTTATTTGGTGGTGTGTTTTTGTTTTGGTTTGATTGGTTTGGTTCTTTTGTTGCTGTTTGTTTGGGGCTTGGATTTTCTTTTTTTTTTTTTTTTTTTTTTTTTCTTTTTTGTTTTATTAAATTAAATTGGAAACCTTGGAAAGTAAATGAACTTTCATGCTAGATATGCTGCTACAGTGGTGCTTAGGAGTGCTGTTACAGAACATGTAGACAAACTGCCTTTTTAGTGATACTCCAGTATACCCNTTTTTTTTCTTCTCCTTCCAGTTCTAGTCACTTTTTATATAATGATTTTTACAGAATTTTATCTCTCTTCTGTTTTTTCACTCTTCTCAGCTATGTAAGAACTTCCTTTTTACCTTTTCCTTGTTGATGTTTTTTTATTCAGATTGATCATTCTCCAATTCTTTTAGATATAAGTGCCATTTTTAACAGTCTGTTAAAGTACAGAGTGATGAGAATTTTGCAGAATGAACTATAGAACCTGTTTGTATTCATTATCGAATTATGACTGTATCACTCATCAGGAGATGAACCTGCTAGTAGGTGGATATTATTTAAAAAATCATTTTTACTGTGCTTAGTTTCAGGTAGATCTAACAATAAGTTTGCATGCTACTGCTGTATCAAATTCTCTTTACTAATAAATCTTTGCAAGTTGTAAATGTTTCATAGTTTTAGACAAAGTCGACTGTTTCCTTAATACTACTCCAGAAATACCACTCATGGTTGTTTATTTGGTTTGGTTGGTTGTTTTTTTTTTTTCTCAGGGAAGTAGGATTGAGCTCACTGGAAATATTTCTCATCTTTCACTGATATAAATCAGTAAACATAATAATTCACAGAAAAACACACTTGACATAGAGTACCCATATGGACTTATTATGCCACCACATATTGTGGTGACTCTTGTTTGTGATTCCTAGATTCTATAATAGGTAAACCAGGAAGATAGGTGCGGTTTAAATTTTATTTCTAATATTAGCATCAGTATTCTCTTAAAATACAGTTTGATGATCATGTAAGTTTAAATTAATTCACCTTTTAGGAGGAAAAACTTTATCTGTCTGCTGAATGTGAGGGAGAAATCATTGCTCAGCACAATTTGTGACTACAGAATATATTTGGGTGCTCTTTTAGAATTTATCATTATTTAGTTTTATGTATTTTCCTGAGGAAAAAGTACTTCTCTAGCATCTATATACTGTTGCAGCTGCTCTGAGGAAATACTTGCATATAGGAATAGTGTTGATAAAATTTCTCTATTAGGTGAGACACCAGTGAAAAAATATTCACTCTGCAAAAGGAGGGGGAAATCCAGCTCTTGGAGGAGTGTTAGTGGGTTTTGCATTCAGCAGACCTGTGCTGTCGTGTTTGTATCACCTTCAATTCAGGAAACATTAATGAATTTATTTTTGAAATTGTACTAATTAGACAAATTATTGTGCCTCCGTGTACTCTGTTAGAAAGTACATTACTCTGGAGAAACTTGCTTGTGCTTGGAAGAACATTAAGTATACAGAAGGCTACATGGCTTAACGAACTATGCTGCTGCTTATTTGACAAACTGAATTTGTTCATCAATTCCCACTACTTGGGCTTCAGCCTTAGCACCCTCCCACCCAGCCTAGTATAAATTTGTGAAGGATTTTTCTGTCCACTTAATGCGCAGATCTGCTGCAGTAAAAACAGCATAAGGGAAACCACATGCTTACAAAATAAGTCACATCAGAGAGGACTTGCTACTAATAGTCTGTTCTCAAGTTTTACACAGTTTAGATGTGTGCTTATATTTGCTGATAAATTTAATTCTGGTTTTCTTTGCTCATAATTTGTGAACTGGTTCTGGGTGACTGCACCTAACTGAGTAAGTAGCCTGCTTTTTACAAATTTTAGGTGGCTATCAGATAAATTCTGTAACATGAGGACCAGAAATTTTCTGGCTCAAGCACTTTCAAGGTGCTGATGGTCTATATATAATCATATCAGATATTCATGCCATGCTTTATACAGGTTTGTACCACACAATTAGAGCTGTAATTCAAGAAAATTTGTAGAAGTGATGAACATGCCAAGTCTTCACTAAAGTGCAAGTTTGTTTAGACATAGTGAGATTGAGCTCTCTTTGCCACTGTTACCTTCTCTCCAATCCCAATTTTTATTTTATTTTTTTTTTCTCCCCATCTCTTAAGTTTTTGAAGTTTGGCTTCACAACAAATTGCTCATAAGACCAATTATTGTTGTAGAAACAGATGGTTTTGATTTATTAGTGGTGACATTTTGTTTTCAGGGATTGGAATATCACAGGGATAGATCTTATATTTTTGTAATGCAGCTCAAGGTTTTCATTTATTTTGGAATACTTAATGCCGTTTCACAGGTATACTTGAACTGGAACCTTTGCACTTAAAATGGAGGATTTTCTGTCTTGAATCAGATCTGAGTCAGTGAGCTTTGCTATGTTTCTTTTGACTTCTGTATGTACCCTCTGCATGCTGCTGCCTGAAGTAAAGGGGGAAAAAAAAAAAAAGAAAAATATATGTTAACTTAAACTGAATTTATTTTTGTGGTGCTTTGCTAGGGACTGAAAGCGGTTGAATGAAAGATCTTTAGTGTTTATGCAAGCTATATGCTGGGCTATATAAAGTAACATGGTATTTTTATAATTATCAGCCATTAATTGTGTTGACTTCCTTCTCCTACAATTAGAACAGAAAGGAAGGCATGCTTGTATTTTGTTTATAGCCTTGAGTTAGCACCATAATTTTTTTTTTCTTTTGTAAAGTTTTCTTGTTTTTAATGGTATTTGTCATAGTGACAGATTTCATGTTTGACAGTTAGGCAGTATGCTTGTTAAGACTACAACTTCAATTCTCCAAGAATGGTAATGAAGCTTGTATACAAAGACCTTTTTAAGTATCTAGCATTAGTGAGGACAGGATCAGTATGCACCAGTTTAAGATTACAAGTACTTAATCTTACTCTTTCCTAAATCAACATGAGTAGAGAATTGGATTAATAATGTAAGCATGAAGCATTCTGCATTTTAATAATTTGTGATGCCCTCAGTGTGGTTGTTACATATCAGTGAATGTTTTCCCTCATGATGGCATAAGGGCCAGTGGACCATGGACAAGAGTAAAAGGAATACTGTCACAGTTACTGTAACTAAGAAATTTTTCAAGGCCAGGTTGAACACAGCTTTGAGCAACCTGGTTGCGTGGAAGGTGCCCCTGGCCAGGGCAACAGACTGGAACTAGATGAGCTTTAAGGTCCCTTCAACCCAAATCATTCTGATACTATGAAGAATTATAATCACCCACAGGCTTCTCCTGGTCGAAGAAAGCTGATAAGCCACAGAAGCACTTAATACTGGAAAAATTACATTGAGCATGCGATTTCCCATTGTCTGATCAAGCTGCAAGAAGAGAAGGTAGTATGAGGAGAATGATTAATGTGCGAAGACTTGCATTTGTAGTTGTCTCAACAAGTCTTCCTCTGCAGTTAAATCAAAAGACCCCAATCCAAATTAACTGTTGGATGCAACAAAACAAAGCGGAAAAAAAAAAAAAAAGTCTATGAAACAGATTTTCAGTTTTAAGCAACTTGTAGATCTTTAGCAGTGCTATGAGCGCACAATTTATCATGAGAGATAAACTTTGTTAAGAGTGTTAAGGCTTGCTTTTAGAAATCATAGATTTTTATCCTTTAAAGAGTTCTGCCTTCTTTTACAATTTTAGTACTAAGAAGAAATAATGTGTAAATAACACTGGAAGTTACTGAAACATTGCATCCTTTGGACATAAATGCAGTTAATGCTGCTGAAGAACAAAATTCTGAAATCCACCGCTCAGATAATAGCTTTCTGCAGTAATTCCTTAGTTATCACTATCAGATATAGTAGGTATAGCTAGGAGAAGGAATGATAACAAATGTTAGAATTTAGCAGCAAATACATCATAAAAACTTTTGCCAAGAAATTAGTCCAGTCTCGCAGTGATCAGCTCCACCTATGTCATAGTCATGTGGGAGAGAAGGGACGTTGCTTAGAGAACAGCATTTGAGCTTTTTTATGGTAGAAAAGAGAAGATACATGGGTTTTCAAAGAGAAGTTAATGTAAACCAGCTGAGTGTTTTAATTTTGGCTTTGGATTGATTTATACTTCCCCCCCACCCCCGAAGCCTAGAACGGGTTATCATAAAGAAAATTCCATATTATTCTGGTCAGGTGTGAAGTACAAATAATACGGAAGTGAAGTATGGAATAGACTTTTTGTAGTCTAATTTTTGAAAGTATAGCTTTTAAAGCTGTCTACCTGAATATATTGAGAAATAAAAGAGTAATTTGAAATCACTGTTTAATAGTTACAGAGTGGGAGCCTATTACTTAAAGTGTTAACATCTTTCATAAATAAAATATGTTTAATAATTAAAATACAATTATTTGAAGGCTCCATAAGCACACACTGTGTTAATGAGTGATGTTCATAACACAATTCACACAGTTTTGGCTGTTGGAAATGTATTGTTAGGCTGCTGGCTGGGACTCAGGATATCCCTTAACTGCTTTCAGAAAAATCTCCTGGGCCTTTGATTTCCAGCTGAGGCCTATGGAAGAGACCTTGGGCAAAACTTAGTTCTAGAACAGCAATGCGGATATATTTGCTTGCTTTCCGTTTTTGGGGGTTTTTTTATATGTTAGGTCCTTTCAGCTCTTATTTATACAGTGAATTGTTCAAGATACTATCTAGATTTACAACCTGGTCTTGTTTTAGCAAAATATGGCACTTCTTGATCATATATTTCTTTGACAAATACTGTGTCTACAAAGATATCTTTCTCTTTGGAAGTTGAGCAGGGCACTGGTGTACTGATTTTGTAAAATTATACGTTCAGAGCTGCCATCTTTAGGGCTGTTTGGCAAAGCCCAGCAGTGTCAATTGCAGTCACAGAAGCAGCTTAGCTCAACAGATAATGATACTTAAGTAAAAATAACCTTTGTTGTGAATGGATGTCACCCTTTCTTCCACCTCCGCTCTAGACTTCCAGCTCATTTGAATCTTTTGGTCACTTAAGCTCTGGGAGGAGCTTTTTTCTGCAAAAATGACTCTATTTCTGCATTTCTCCATGTTTTCGGTATGCGTTAAAAAGAACCAAACCAAAAACCTGTGCAATCAGGACAAATTAGACACAGCCTACAGTACTCATCTGCCTTAGTGACTGTAATAGATTACAGTTGCTGGAAAACTGCACAAGTTGCATTTGCAAGGTTCTTCCAGCTGTCTTCTGGATTCTGACAACCGTGCCACGATGATGTTTCAGCTCTTTTGGGATCTCACCCAGGCTTTTCATAGTGCTCTTCTGGCTCTTTTTAGTGTTTCTCTGAAAATTTTATTTGCCAACTGCCCTTTCTTTGCAGTTTTTGGAGGTAGTCCAGTCTTTAAGTGTGATTGTCTTTTCAAATGACCTTTGTTTTTGAGTTGTGATTCTGCTCTGGGCATGTCATGAATTAGTGACTTCTGTGAAACTGCTAAGAAACCCAAACCAAACATGCTGAGCGTTTTTGATTTTTCACTTTTTTTTTTTTTTTGGTTGTTATTTTTTGTTTGTTTGTTTGTGGTTTTATTTTGTTTGTTGTTTTGGGGGGTTTTTTGTAGGTTTTTTGGTTTTGGGTTTTTTTTATGGATTAGTTTGTTGGTCCATGTGTCTGTCTGTGCCCCACCCCCTCCCCCACCACATTTCTTCTTGCTCCTTGAGCTAAACTGTTTATAGGGAAGCTGTTAATAGGGGAAGGATTTGTCATGTTACACCTTTGAGGTGGGATGTGATTACCGAGTGCACAGGCATCTGCCCCTGCCAGGGAAGCCCAGCAGGTCTGGCTGCCTGTGTACAGGATGCTCCAGAGACATTGGGCCAGGTTTGGAAAACTCTATACCCTCAGGCATCTCAAAGGGTGACAGGAGACCATGTAGGGGCAAGGGAACTTAGCCTCTGGTCTTTGTTTCTCTCATTATTTATGCATGTGAGGAGTAGGGCTGGGAAGATGCAGGATGAATTCCAGATTGCAACCATGATAAAAATGGAATTAATATTAGGGACTGATTATGCTACTAGCATTTGTAGAAAAATCAAAATGAGAAGCATACTACTATATTTGCATTTTCTGCAATATTCATATGTGTTGTTCACCTTTTGCTGTTGTAAAAGATCAATTAAAAAAATGAAAGTATAATTAGATAGGCAGGTCTGTTACTGCACAGTGTGTTGTGAATGTCCCCAGGGTATTTTTTGGACAGTAAAATTGTTAATGGTGCTGGTACTTAAAAAACTGTAATTTGTTTTTGAAGTTAACACTCTTTCAGTTCTACTGGTTTTGAGTGCAGAGATTTGAGAAATCCTTGCTGTATTGCCACCATTATGAAAAAATTTCCCCAACTAAAAGGACTGTAGGGTTGTTCACTGTTCATCTGAGAGTGCTTCAAATTCTAAATAAACACTTGAATATTATGTTTGCAGCCTTGTAGAATTGATACTCATTAATGATCATTATCAGATACTAGTTTTTGAACCTCCTGTGGAGATTCACATGGATATCCAGCTCTGACGTACTATGCACACTATTTTAATATCAGCTGGATACTACTTTATGTTGTGATTTATTTTTTTTTTACATTTTTAATCTAGGAATGCATTCTCACTGGTCAGGATGGCTTGATTAACAGCTGTGATTTCTTTGTGATTATGTGTCTAGCAATAGATTTCAAATGCCTCTTAGGGCTTTATGGGAGAAATGAAGGAGTCAGTAAATAAATGTAAAAAAAATGCCAGTTTGTTAAAGTCAGTTTGTTTAAGTCACATTTATTAACACCTGTATCTTGCAGTGAAATGTGTTAGTTAGTGAAACGTGCCGCTTCATTACACTTTGCTGCAAAGTAAGTAGTGTTGAGTTACCAGCTGAAAATTGCTGGTACATGATGTGAAGGTATTTTTGGTTGGTTATTTGGGTAAGTTGTGTAACTGATAAAACTGACATCCACAATCTTACTATATGCAATTCAATCTCTAGGGTGAATGCTCAGAATGGGTAACGAGATTAGAGACATATAGAGCTGGGTGCAGGAGGTTACTTTAGATAACCATTATACCTTCACTTCACAGTAGGGGAAGAGCCTACTCTGTGTTTCTTAGGTGCAAAAAAAATATTAAGGTAGATTGTCTCAAGTAACTCTTAACACTGGGTATTTTTTGCGGGTGATGTTCCTCTGAACTTGACGTCTAAAGCGTCCCTAGTAATACCATTACATTATGTGTAATTACATTACTCACACAGGTACACACACAGGTACACACACAGGTACACACACAGGTACACACACAGGTACACACACAGGTACACACACAGGTACACACAGTTAGTTACACATACGTTACACATACAATTACATTAGTGTCTGAACTGTAGCTTGAGGATAGATTTTTGTTTGAAGACCATCTTACAGACAAGTACAATTACAGGTGAAAGACTGGTGTAGAAAATAGATGACTGATAACTAAATATTTCTGCTAATAAATTCTTTTCCTGACTTTTCATTTGTCTGGATTTTCTTTTTCTTACCCCAAGTATTTTTACTCTCTTTTTTGCAGTCCTTTTAATGACAATCCCAACAGATGATAAATCCATTGCTAATTGCTGAGTGGGTATTTAAACACTGAATGTGACACAATGTGCAATATGGTGATGGGCAAATCAGTTAAATTCTGTCTATTTTGGATGGTATTTTTAATTATCTTACTCATCTTCCCTTTATGTTATTTCTTGGTGCTTCTTTGTGGCCTTAAAGACAAAAACACTTTGAAGGTTTTAACAGGTTTTTTTTTGTTTCTTAGTTATGAAACTGAAGCTTTTTTCCTTCATACTGCATACATGTAATCATTCTACATTTGGTAGCACTATATAGTTTCAGTAGCTGACTTGGCTCCCACATTTTGATTAGTCTGAATTTCACATCTGTTTGGTGGGCTGATTTGCAACAGAGTCATCCTCTTTGTAATGTCTAACCCTCAGAGAAGACCAACCAAGTGGTGCTCAGAGTTCAGACCTCCAGGTGATGGCCACTTCAGTCTTAAAGTTCTCTGTTCCTTAAAAACGCTCATCAAATGATTGTTTCTTTTCTCCAAAGCCTTGTAAAGTGGTGTAACAAGACAGCCTGAGGATTGTTCATGACCTCAAAGTTAGAAGTTGTCTGATAGCAATGACATGGGAATAAATTCATTTAGTCTAGTGGTTGCAAATGATGCAAATCTCAACTTCCTACTGAATTTGAATCTGGGAGATGATATCTTTTAGAATAGGACAAACCAAATATAGCTGAAGTTGTCAGTGTCCCTCTTGACCAGAGTCTGTATGTAGTATATTTTATGCTTTGCTTAGAGAAATCAAAAAGTGCTTTGCTGCTTAGTCGATAAAATGCTTGTACAATATCCAGAGTAATTAATGCCATCATTAAAATACCACTAGTTCTGGAATGATGTACAACAACTGCTTACCAGTTCACAGTCAGTAAAGATTTGAGATGTGCAGAAGAAAGTGTAGAATAAAGATGTGACTATCCTCACTGAGCAATTATAAAATATTCTAGTGCAGCAGTTGTTTTCTAATACCCTCCTGAGAAAGGGAAATGTATTTGCTGGGGAGGTGGGGGAGCCAACTAAGTTTTATTCCTGCAATATTTTTTTTCTTTTGGAAAACCTGGAGATTTTAGCTGATGACATGCTGCCTGTTCTTTGTGTGTTGTAGACCTGTAGCAATAGCCAAGCATTTTTATTCCTGTAAAACTATTTGCAAGGTCAGTAAGATATGTACCTGTTACAGAATTCATTTGCCAGCAAGGCTTGTATTCGCTTAACAATTAGTACGAAATTTTATGTCTGCTCTTGGCCCAGTTATGTATTCTCACCAACAAAGCACTTGATAGCTCCTTTGGAAAAAGGTGTTCTTACAGCTTCAGAAGAAAGCAGAGTTCTCTCTCTGGCACATATATGCTAATTAATTGAGAATACCACATTCAGTACTTGCTTGTTTCAACAAATATCCTGCTCCATCAACAGCAGGAAGAAGCCAATGCAGTAGAAATCTGGATTTCACCAAAGGAAGCTTGGCATAAGCTACCTTGATAGAAATAAATGCAGGAGACTTTTTTGTTTGTTTCTGAATGTTTCCCTCGCATGGAATCAGTTGGGTGATGTTGTTTCCGTTGGCTCCAGCAATGTCAAGGCCATTGATGATGAAAGTTTTGTACTGTTTTTTCCCCATCGCTTGGAAAATTCTCTCTTCCCTGCCTTCACTCCCCCCCCAGCCAGATCCCTGCCAAGCAAGCAGCTGTGAGCAGAATTTCTCAGCAAGATGAATGTGAAGTTTTGCATGCTCTGTGCAAGAGGATACACAAATACAGCTTGGGGAGGATAACAGTTGAGGGGGGCAAGTCCAGCCTCTCTGAACAAAATGTGTGCATGTTGTATGGTTGAGCCTCTTAAGGCATCTTATTAAGTTAAAAGGAGCAGGAAGGAATTAAGAAAAAAAGAAAGGTATGCAAAGGTTATTTTATCATAGTGACTTCTGGTACCTCAGTCTGAGGTAAGTAATGCCTGAAAGTTTGATGTCTAAGCTTTGCTATTAAGGGCAGTTAGCAAAGCGAGTACTGCAGTTGCATGCGAAACACTGGCTGACCAATAGCAAGAGCTGGTTTGTAGAATTACAAACTCAACTGAGTACTTTTTAACTTAATTTTGGTAGGTGTTATCCTTATCAAAGCTTCCCATAAAGTTCCATGCATTCTGTTTCGGCCAGGGATTTTTTAATTGAGTGTGAAATCAATATGAAAATCCTATGGGGATTTTTTTCTCCAGAAAAATAAATGCAGGATGTGATTGTGCAGATAATAGATACCTATATTAAAGCCACCTAATATTTTCCATGCTTGTAGTGGAAATTTTCAATTACTTGCAGTTTTACAATCTTTAACTGAGATTCTTCGTTACATGTTTCTGCTATTATTTTAATATTTTTACATTTGGAGGGGAGATAATGTGCTTAAATGTGTAAATGCCATTTATGTGTAATTCATAACCATAATAGCTGTGCTTGATTTTCATTCCTCTGCTGTAACTATAGTACTTGTAATGTTTTATTACATTTGGTATGCAGTATTTAATCTCCACAAAGTACCTTGTCTATGTGAGACTGAAATTTATGAAGGCAGTGGTTGTATGTCCAATTTATGCATTATTTAAATGTTCATGGTTGATAAATATTTTTTATTCTGGTTTTTATTCAGGTAAGATGGTGGAATACTGCAAAAGGATATGGAAAAGTCTGGTTGTAATTAAAGGAATGCTAATTGGAGCTTAGGGACTGTGTGTAAAATACACTAGTCTTTCCCACGGCCACACCCTGAGCATATGATCTTTAACTGAATTCATGGAAACATTCATAATGCTTCCTACAGGCTGCAGCTGACACTGTCTATAAAATCTCTGCTTCACAAAGAGTAGAGGATTTTAGTTGATAATGTGCATTGATGCATTCATTCTGCTGCAGTGTTACTATACAGCTATGTGAAACAGATGGAATGCATTGTAAAAAGACTGTAATGTGCAATGCCGTTACACAATAATATCAAAATCATAGTAATGGTCATCTTTGCAGTTCTCATTCAGAGGATGTGAAATAGTGCCGTGCCAGACAGCCAGACAGTTGCATGCCAGCTGTTAAATGACCCACTAACTGCTTTTGCTATTGCAAACTTTTAACGTCTTTCTCAGCAGCACAAGCTTATCAGGTAGAATTTTTCAATGGCACAGAATCGCATTTCTATTAACAGCATGAAAATATAATAGGATGTCTACTGAAATATAATGCCAGTCCAGTTTTAAGCAGTTTTTAATCTCTGGTATTTCAAGAAAAGAATTAAGACTTGCAAGAGACAGTTGATGAACAAATTTGAAAATTAGAAAACAGTTAGTTGGGACCTATGTTTATAATTTCAGGTGGAAGAAATTTTATGTAAGTGGAGTTTCAGAAAATATATACAAACATATTATTTTAATTGGTGCTAAATATTTCTATTTGGATACTTTCAGACTAAAAGACTGTCTTCATGTAAAAGGGAAATTATTATTTTCAAAGTAAGCACACATTTTCAAAGGTAACTGATAAAGATCATCACATAAATGTGTTCTAGTTGTTTGAACACGACGCGAGTTGTCCACATAGCCATCAGTGCCTTTTGGGGGATTTTATGCAGCACAAAAGTTTGAGATCTCGCATTTATACTGGTGCCAGTTGCTTTTTCTTCTCCGCATACACTTTCAAAGCAGAATGAGGGCAAATACCATAAGAGAGGTTAGTGTAGTTGCTTGGTAGCAGTTTGCTTCCTGTCCAAAGGATCTCATTTCTTATTTTGTTAAGCTGGTTAGTTAATGGCTGTGATTCTGTAATTGATTTTTAAACTGACAGCAATTCTAGAAAAACAAGTGTTTCTTCACTCCTGAGCACTTCAGTCTGTGCCAGAGTTGTGCATGTGTCAGTATTCCTGTGGGTGTGGTAGGGTGTGGATGAAGCTGAAAGGAATTCCCATTTAAAAGACTTTGAAATATTGATGGCTGATATTTTCCTTAATTTGTCAACACTAATGTTGACCTGGATGTACAGAAAATTATGTTAATGTAAAATATCACTGGCTGTAGCAATATCTTTGTACATATCTTCACTTGAAGGAGATACAGGTAGAGGACAGAGAAACCTCTGCCTACTGTATGGCTACCTTAAAATGATTTCTGCAGCTAGTCTGTGAGGAGGAGAGTTATATAGAAGACCTAGCTATAAATGTAAATACAATTGCTTTGACATTTCTGTGTTCTTAATTTGTGCTTTGAGTTTATGCATCCATTCCTTTGTGTCATTAGAACTCATTCACAAGCCTTTACTCTCCTTCACTGTACTGAGTATAGCCCCTTGGAAGTCAAGATGAGCATCTGTGTGGGTCTCAGGAAGATGTGTATATACTAGTATGCAGCTATAGACTTTAAAAAATATATGGAAGGTAATTTCTTTCCATGCTATTGAGATTAACTTTTAAGTACTTTTGATTTTAACTTCCTTAACTTTCACAAACTCCTTTATGGCAAGAATACCCTGTGTGAGTCCAATTTGAAACATTTGCTGCCAAAATGCCATTTTAGGAATACAAAAGATGAAAAAAACATAGGAAAAATGGGAAAATATCTGTAGCGAATTAAAAGCAAAGGAAACAAGCTTCAGACCATGAGAATTCAAAATGTTGGTTTTGGCTGTTGCTTGTTCTTGGCTTTGGCAAGACAGTGGGTTAGTAGTTTTGATAATTTAGCACAATATAATAAAATTGTCTAATATTCAAAGGGTGAAATATTCCAGACCCTGCACTTCTGGCATATGAAATTTTAAATTTTAAAGGTAATGTTCTGAACTGTGGTGATTTAGGCTGACCTTGTAAAGGCTTTGAAGTAGCTGGTGGTTTATTTTGTTTAGAATAAGTATACCAAGCTGAATTTTTCTAAAGCTGCCTTAAATTTACCTGATCTTCTTTGGATTAGTAATGTATGGGAAATATTCCATGAGAGAAAATGTTGATATTTGACATGAACTTCCCATCTGAAATTTCATTTTAAGCCAGGTAAAAATTTTTGCTGATGAAAACTTTGGGGATAGTTCTTTGTATTATGTTAAAAAAAACCCAAACAAACAAACACAAAACAAACAAAAAAAAAAACAAAACAAAAAAAAAAATTACAACAAAACCCAAACCCCCAATGATCAAGAAATCCAAGACCATAGTGCTGCTGATGTTTCCATGGGCACTTTATTTATATTTGGTTCATCAGTTCTGCTCAAGTGATTGGCCACTGGTGAACCCAAAGTTCTGATACAATTGATACTCCAAATGCACATGAACTCTGGCAAGGTTTCTTTCTACAACTACCTGAAAGGAAGATGAAGAGAGGAGGTGGGTCTCCCAAGTAGCAAGTGATAGGACAAGAGGTAATGGCTTCAAGCTGCACCAGAGGAGGTTTAGACTGGAGATTAGGAACAATTTCTTCCCCAAGGGGTGTTCAGGCATTGGAACAGGCTGCCCAGGGCAGTGGTGGAGTGACCATCCCTGGAAGTGTTCACAAACCCTGTAGACAAGGCCCTCAGTGACAGGGTGGCCTGGCAGTGCTGGGGGAATGGTTGGACTTGATGATCTTGAAGGTCTTTTCCACCCTAATTGATTCTATGATTCTATGACTCCAGCAGCAGCACCACTGTGTTTAAACATAGTTCCCTTTCCTGGCCACCTGCTCCCTCCCCAACCTGCTCAGAGTTGGTGGTGTAGCATGGTCCACCTAAAAATCAATAATTTTGTAAAATAAATCATACTTTAAAACTTTATAAAAGTTTGTAGCTGAATGACAGAGTGCTTGTATATATTTGTGTGTAAATATTCATATTTCTAAATGCAAATCTGGAAGAAACTGATGTAAAACCTGTGAGTTGTATGGAATACCCTTAACTGCTGAACTGGGTTGGGACCAATGAGAAAAAGGTTGAGTGGTAAGCTCTGAAGAAAATAAAAACCCGATGCATCTTGTTAACCCATTCTCTCATTCTCATTGCGTTGTTCTTACCTTGAGAAAAGTTTTTGAACTGTGGAAATACTGTTCCTGTAAAATTAGCATGTGTCATTAGCTTTTAAAACTCAGCCAGCTGAGAAAATTACTTCATGCAGTAAACATTTTCACAAAGAACTCTCTGGATCTCTTTTGGTCATTACTTGGTGAACAGCATCAAAAAGTGTCATTCAAATGAAAATACTGTCGGAAAGAGATGCTCAGAGCAGTAGTCACTCTCTGCATCTTTAAGCATCAGTGTCTGGGGAAAAAAACCCTTCAGGCATCTTAGCAAGTGTTTTCATACAAGTGTTAAATTCTGTTGATGAACTCATAAATTCATATGGTCATTGTTTTAATTCAAAACAGTAAAAATCTTGTTTGGAGGTGGAGAAATCTTGTTTGGAGATGGAGAAATCTTCTTTGGAGCAATATACCATATTTTCACTTGTCATAGAAACATAGAATATGTCAAGTTGAAAGAGACCCATAAGCATCAAGACCAACTCCGTGCTCCTTGCAGGACTACCTACAACTAAACTGTTTAAGTGTATCATTCAGTTACACTTTTGTTACCAATATCAGTGAGTGCATACTGAGGAAAGCAAGCAGGAACACATTTTTGTTTTCTACAAAGTGGGGCATGTGATTGGGGTCTTCTGTTATCTCCTTTAGAGTCACAGCAAATAAGTCAATGTGTGTTCTCAGTTAAGGGCTGTGCCCCACACCCCTCAGTGTTTTCTGAAACCCTCTCCTAAAATCTGTAAGACATCCACTATTTCTGATATGCATCTGGAATGAAGCAACAGAATTTGCTCTGGCAGGAAGATTCAGTAGCTCCAGTGGTATATTAGTGATGTGTTTTTATACTGTTTAATTGGGTTTCGGGTCATATCAGTAACACAGCCCTATGAATTTGGGGGTTTGGCCCATAAAGTTTTGCTGCCTGTGTCTGTGGATATGTTGCTCTAGTTTCAGTTATGGGTTTGGGGGGGGGAAGGGGGTTGGTGGCTTTTGGGTTTGTTTTTTTTTCTGGGGGAATGAATGAGGCATACAGATTGGCAAAGGGTAATGAGGCTTTAAAATACACCTAATAATAATGTGGGAGCTTTCCCAACTTTCTTATAGCATGTAATCCACGGAAAAGAGAGAATGTCATGAGCAATTCCCTTGTGTTTGAAATAATACATTATTTGGAATTCCTTGGCACAGCATAGCAGTTGCTTTGGAGGAAGAGAAATTTCAGGTGTCTTACTGAATATGTTTTTAACTATATTTTGAAATTACTATAGCAGGATATTAATACAGTATAAAAAATAGAAGTACCAGCACTAAAACATCTTGATTTGTCTTGGAATTTAATGATTCATTATTCTGCTGTCATCTCCATTTCCATTAATAATCTTTTTTAGGGTTTTTGATAGTGGTCACTCTAGCATTTTTTTTTCAGATAATCTTGCTCAGCAGAGCAGCCTTCTTAAAGTTTCTTTGTGCTTGAATTGAATGCTACAGAGTTTAAATTCCATTACTTACAGAACATGGAACTGAACTCGGAAAGTTATACCTAAAAATGTCTGTTGATGTTTCTCTAGACATCAAGGTACAGTTTGGGGTAGGACTGTGAGATGTGAAAAGGATTAAGCTTGTAAAGTAAGCATAACAGGTGCTTACAGAATGATAGTCAAATAGCTCTTACTAAAAAATCGTGAGGCATTAGTAAATATAAACTGTTGGAAATAGTAATTGCTTCTCTGAGAATAAGCCGTGTCAGTATGTTGGTAAAGACTTTCCTTGCCAGAATTTATGTTGCCTTCATTTAATAGCTAGTTCCTTGAGAGGAAGCATCTTGGGTGTTAGTAGCACCATATGAGACAGTATAAAAAATGCTGTAGTTTTAAAAATGTAAGTAATGGTGGAAATATTATCCTGAGTTTTCTGTAATTTGATAATATGTTACTAGGGAACTGATTTCTGCAATAAAGTTAAAACTATCACCACCATCACTCTATGATGGGTTCTTATGATTTTAGGTATTAGAACTGGACAAGTGTTGTCAGTTACTGCTAGTAATTTCTTTCGGGTGCAGGAACCAAAACTTTGTTGAACCGTAGCCAAATGTTATTAATGGGAAAAAGTATAAAGGAGTAATTTAATCTGTGTAATTTTACCTGCAGATGGTTCGCAATCTCTGCAATGCATCTGGCAAGCAACTAGAGTGATGCAAAACCAAAACCATCTGCATGCTAATAGAATAAAAGATGTGAAACATTTTTGTGAACAAGACCTAATTTTCTACTTGCGTTCAGCCTGAGACCTTGAGACATGCATAGTATGTGGATCAAGAAATAAACTGGAAATAATTTCTCATATTGACCTGAAATATCACCTAGTGCATGATGATGTTATAAAGTATAGAACAGGAAAATTGAGGTATGCTGCCCTGTTTCTTCTTTATTTATTTGAATCCTCAATAAGAGATTAAATGCTGTTTAACTACAGCTGATCCTTAGAAACACTTCTGGAAAGAAGAAAAGTTGAAGAAGGACCATTTCAGTGTGGCATTTTTTTTTTTTTTCTTTTCTTGATGTCTCCATGCACGTGACCAGTACTGTGGGTTCAGAGAATGACAATGTAAATCTTTCACTAATTACTGATTCACTTGTGAACATCTTCATGCATCCTGTAAGCCTCTTTATTTTGCAGCACAAGAAGGGATCTCAGTTCATCCCTTTGCAAACCACTGCCTTTCTCATCTCTTTGCAGTGTTCTGCCTTTATGATTCTGCTTGCTACCAGTTGGTGATATACACAAGATTCTATCATAGTACTCCTCATGAGTTAAAAAAAAGTTAACTCCTCAATGAGTTTAAAATAGCATTAGGAGCAATTTTTTAACTGTGTTTTTTCTGACCATATGATGTGAAGAGAGGAGGTTACACTGGGGATTTGAAAGAACAACTACAGTGAGGATAGGAGTGCCTTCTTGTAGCAGTTCTAGTAGCATCACAATTGAGTTGTACCAGCGTTTTAAACTGGTATAGTAAATTAAATTTTGTTTATAGTGAAATCCAACAACATACAGATCTGAATTATATTAGGTATGTATTAGGTAATTTACCTAAATTACCTAAGTATATTAGGTAATATACCAGTTCCTTCAAGTGAAGGAGAATACATTAGGAAAAAACAAGCCCAGTCACTAACTGAATGAAGAGAATAGCTCAAAGAAGCCTGTTGGAAACTGGGAAGACCTTATGCTTTTGTACTTGGAGAGGATCAAATTCTCCTGATCTCCTGTCTCACCTGTTCTATGAGTCTGTTACTGCAGATGTCTGGGCATTGATGGTAGGTGGTTAGTAGAAAATTCTATTGTGAGACTGTGCTGCCCAGAATTCTTTAGATTTGTTCCGTAACATTTTGAGCTTTCTTAACTATGTAATTATTGGGAGGATAGAGTAATTCTCACACATAACAGCTGTGAGCTATAATGTGATACCATCAGAGCAGTTTGGTCCAAATACTCCATAAGTGCTACCCTCAGAAATTTAGGGGTTTTTACTCATTAGAAAGATTTCCAAATTGCCCTTCGTTGTTCTGTAAGGTAAGCGTGGAGATTTCAGAGTCCACTCTAAGAGCTAAATGAATCCGGCATGCATTAATGTTTGGGCTGTACTGCCCACTTGCAAAGCTCTTTTTAGGTAAAAGAGGATCTCTGTGGGCAGAGTATTTCCCAGAAAGTTTGTGAACGGAGATGTAAGTGAAGGCTCTATGTGTAATTCCATTTGAGATTAGTTGGGTTTTTGTTTGGGATTTATTTTTTTTCTAACAGAGAAGTACAATTCAAAATAGGGATGCTTGAAAAGGGTTGGGCATTTTGCAACTTGTTTTTGCTTGTATCTTGGGCTGAAACAACCAAACATACAGGGGGTGTGGTGTGTCAAGAAAACACCCATTCTGACCCCAGTCAGAATTTCCAGTCAGAGGAAGGCATCATCTGTATTTGCACATGCTGAACTTCAGCGTTGCAAGAGTATGGCACACTGCAAGATATGTAATTTCTACTGAAAATGTTTGGGAGGTGGGTTGTTTTTGTGTTCTCATCCTGGTCAAATCAAAATTTACCAATTACTGAAAAATGTTTGTGCATGCGTATGAATGTACATGCAATGACAAAAGTAGTCTCTTCCTCCTGTCCCACTCCTACAGAGTTGCATTCTGACTTTAGACTTAAGGGCAACTGCTTAAGATAGAAGTTGTGTTTTTTCTTTTGTACTAAATGTGGTCAGGTGCTTAAAGTTGGGTTTTTTTTTTTTAAAAAAAGTAATTCTTGCTGACTACTTCTTTTAAACCTTTTGCTGTATCACTGAAAAGGGAAGTGTCTGGAGCTCAGCAAGGATGACATCTGTTCTTGGGAGGATGAGAAAAGGTTAAAAGTAGGAACAGCTGATGATGCAGGATGGCTCTGTAGAGAAAGCAGGAGGAAGTGAAATGTGAACATCTGTTAAAGCTATACCAGTGACTATATGTGCAGCTTGCAGTTCCTCTTGAATTCCTCCTTCTTCAATAGATGTCACTGCTATCGATGACAAACACAATATGGGCTTTGGAGTATCATTCATTAATTTAGTTAACAGAGAATGTAATAAAGAGGAAAACCAGACAGATCCATTTCATTAATTTTCTTAGTTACCCCAGTCTTCAATACAAGCACTAAAAAAGAGATTTTGAAAATCTGGTTTGCTATTGCAATCCTCCATTCTGTTCCCACTGATACTCCCTTTTACTGGAAAAATAGAGGACTGCTAGTACTTGTGGCATTGTGTCCACTGACTTACAGTTTCATTCTATACCTACCCTGTAACTCATGTTCCTACTGGCTTTTTTTTAGCATTAAGTCAGGGGTTTTTCTAAGCTTCCACCATCTTTGCCCTTAAGATAACATTCAGTAAACTCAAATTAATCGCAATCCAATACAGTGGTCCTCTTGTCCCCACAGTAGAATGGTCAAAGATCTTCAGCAGAGAAGAACAACTTGGGAAGCATTTTTATTTAAAGAAACCCAATAATGGCTCTCTAATATTCCCAGCTTTGAGAGGGAGGTAACTTTCTGAAAATATTTGTTTTACATTTCATCAGAAAGGTGATTCATAAAAGCAGCCTGACTTTCCCAGCAGTACTGGCTTACAACCATGTTCAGTGAACTACATTGTTGTCCATTCTTAAGAATGTTTATAAACTTCCTGTGAAAGTTCATGTCCAAACTAACTACAGTAAGTGTTGAATGAGTGAATTCTTGTAGTGTTGCAAAAAATGCTTTCCTGAAGTCTCAACACACATATGAATGACCTTCATCCTGTATTTTGTAATTGATGTTTAGAAAAAGCATTTTTTTTCCTCTCTATGTACACATATTTTGCAGTTAGCAGTTGTGAGAAATTAGTGGAAAGCACAGAGGAAATTATGGAGTTGACTTAATCTTTTGTCTGCTGGGAAGAGCTAATAACTTAGCAGTGGATCCTGGAATGGTTGGTAGGAAATATCTACAAAATCTCCAGGTTTGGACCATTAAAGTTACTGAGGTAGTGGTTGACTATTAATAATGTGAAACAGAAATAGTCATCGACTTTGAATCAAAGAAGATAAACTTTGCCTCTGTTTGTATTTATCTTTTAGATAAATAAAAATAAGCAAGGCTAAATGAGGACAATATTTGAATACACATATTAAATTTGACATCCAGTATTTGTTTTAGTGTAAAGATTTTTGTAACTATTAGGGAATTATTTTGAACTCTCACATACTTATATAGAAAAACATACTAAATTAGGTTGCTATATTCTACATGATTGGTCTCATTGCTTGTCCTATGCACATCACTTACAGGTTTTAACTCTGTGCATATTGTGCTTTGGCATAATTTGGAGAAGATTACTCAATTGCCTTACAACCAGTTAATTCCAGGCTTCCTTAAAAGGCGAGTGTTTCTTTTCCCTTCCTAGGTAAACAGACATAACTGTAAATGGATAAAACTTGTGATAGGTTTGAATTAATCTCTCTTGCCCCCAGTTATCATGCAGAATTGAAATCATCTTGCTTCTTTGGATATCTCCGTTTTTATTTGGTTTTCAGCCTATCTTTAGTCACTGTACATAGATATTTAGATTTTTCTTTAGTTAGCAGGTAGTGGTTTTGACAAGTTATTCATTGTAGTTCTCCGCACATGTGGATTTTCCCGAGAAGTATAGCTTAAACCAAAAATAGATTTCATATATGCTAATTGGTCTTCCTGTTAGTTTTTTAAGAACCTTCAAAACAGCATGTTTGAACTTCAGTTTTTCTCTGAATTATCAGTGCAATTTCCAGCAATCGGTGTTAGAGGATTGCATGCCAGTGGTAAAAATAGAGAGATTACTGATGCACTTTTAGTCTGGGTTAAACAGGCACAACAGTAACTGGTTTTACAATGTTTCTTGTATTTGCATCAAGCCATACAATAAACAGTAGCAGTCTTGTATAGTCAATATATCCTACAAAATGCTTTCTATTGTATTGTAGTTGTGCTAGGAGGATCCAGTCACTGTAAAAGCAGAACAGAAGTAGATACAGAATATTTGCTTTTTGTAACTAAGCTGCGTTGTTTTGTGTGTTTTTTGTTTTTTTTTTTAAAGGATGGGCTTTTTGTAAAATTGACTCTGTTTGCCAGTGTACAATCAGTTGTCATCCATGAGTCTCATAGGATGTAACTCCTGGATAAAAAAAATTTCAAAGACAAAAGCAAGTGTGATCCAAGGGAGAAGGTGGCTTGGGGGCTTGGGTCAGGAAACAGGTACTCTGCTCTCAACAGTTCTCTTGATTCAGTAGTGGTGGGATCTTAGAGCTAGCTTGTGGGGACTGAAGGCGATAAGATTTGCATACGGAACAGTTTGGGAATGAGCTGTGAGACCTTGGTGCTTTGACAAGCCCAGGGGTGATGAGTTGGGGTGTGTAAGGATTTGGGGGTTGTGAGAGGGTCTGCCATACTCTGATTGGACTATTTACCTGAAAAGTTTTACAGGTGCCAATGAGATTGAACCTTGTATGTATGTGCAGGTTGAGAAAGTACCAAACAAGGGGATAAAAAGGTCATGGTGGTAATAAACGAGGATTTGAGCGTCTGCATCAACTTGAGCCCTCGTTGTGAAATGCCACAAATGGCACCCACCATGTGGGGCATGGAAGTCGACTAGTTGTTGATCTGGTGGTGTGCCTCAGCCGAACTGCTTGCTGAAAGTAAGGAAAGGTGTGCAGTGAAAGGAAGTGAATTCAAACCGCACAGATTGCCTCTCGCAGGACAGGGGTAAGCGGCTGAGAATTATGGGGTCTGCTTTAACAAAAGAGCAAGGAAATTTTCTATAAGTTTTTACTATGATTCTTAAGCAGTATGGAAAAGTTGACAAGGAAGAACTGAAACATATCCTTCCGTGGGCATTAGAAGTCAATCCATCTATTAATTCCACTACTATTTATACCCCAGACTGTGCTACAAACAATGATAAAGTTGCTGCCACTTTATTAAGCCTGTGGTTGAGTTATTTCTGAAACTTTAAAAGTTCATGCTGGCTCACAAGCACAGGGGCAGAAGCGGCACCTTCGGCTCCCTCACCACCACTCTCTTTGCCAGACTCTGCTGTGAGATCAAAAAATCAGTCTGCTGTTGTTGCTCTTAATTTTCTGCTGCCTGATACTTCTGATGCTGACGTGGGTGATCCTTTTGACCCATGGCCTATGGATCTGGAAAAGGAACCTGATTTATATCCCCCAGATCCTTATGACAAATGGCCAGCTGTAAAGGGAGAAGTGAGTCAGGCAGGGGATGCAGATGAATTGTGTGCTTTCCCTGTGGTGTATGCGCCGGACCAAGATCTGCAGTGGAAAGGTCTCTCGTATACTCTTATCAAAGATATCAGGTGAGCGGTGACAGCCCGTGGACTCGGGGCCCCAATATGCAACTCATTTGATACAGTCTGTCTGTGATGCTCATGTATTTATCCCAAATGATTTCAAAATGTTGTTTTGTTTGATAATGACAGACATACAATATACTATGTGGAAATTGAAAATGAGGCAGCTCGCAGGCGCTCAGGCTGCTGAAAACTTAGCACAAATGTGGACTCTCATAGTCATTGATTTAAAAGACTTTTTTCATGATACCTCTTGCTCCAAAAGATGCACCATGATTTGCCTTTTCTGTGCCTTCAGTCAATGCTGCAGAGCTGCATAAAAGATATAATTGGAAGGTGTTGCCACAAAGCATGAAAAACAGTCTTACACTATGTCACAAATTCATAGCGGCAGTTTTGAGCCCTATACGAAAGTGCTTTGAGAATGTTTTAAGCTATAATTATATGGATGACATTTTAATTGCTGCAGAATCGGAGCAAACAGCCCAAAAAGTGAAATGGCAAGGGATCCAGGCAGCCTCAACTGCAGGATTCCAAATTGCAGAAGAAAAACTTCAAGAAGCTCCACCCTGGTAATATTTAGGATGGAAAATATCTGAACAAAACATGCAACCTCAGAATACCACCTTGAGCACAGGAATGAAGACTTTACATGACTTACAAAAACTCTTAAGAACCATAAATTGGATCCGTCCTTGCTTGGGAGTATCTATGGAAGAAATCCATCCTCTCTTCAAGTTATTGGAGGGGGATCCATGTTTGATGTCTCCTCAAATAGTCACGACCTCTGCGCGAACCACCCTTGATAAATTGGTTGTAAAATTAACCAATCTAGTTGCTCATAGGTGAAAAATGGACCACCCTATTAGACTTTTCCTTTTTTATTCATCTTTTCAACCCTATGGGCTCATAGCACAGTGGGCTCTGCAAGATGTAGATCCATTGATTATTTTGGAATGGATACTTTTGTCACATTATTTTGGAAAAAAAGTTGCAACTGCCATTGAAATGATAGCTGTGGTCATTCAGAAAGGAAGAGAGTGGTTATTGACTTTAGATGGTGTTGAACCTAATATTACCTATCTGCCTCTTGATACAAAACAAATAACCTTTTTGACTCCCCAGTCTTTTGCTTTTCAGTGTGCTCTAGCAGATTTTACAGGGCAAATTAGTATTCATTTCCTAGGACACAAAATAGCGCAATCCCTACATTCTCTTCCCCTTTTGCCTGCTTCACAATTAACTGTTATGCCTATAATGGAGGCACTCACAATATTCACTGATGGGTCTGGCAAGACAGGGTGAGAAATAATAGTTTGGAAAGATACTGAAAGACACTGGAAAAATGAAATGCGCATTGTCACAGGATCACCTCAGGTAGTAGAACTCTCTGCTGTAGTCCGTGTTTTTAAATTATGGTCTACTCCAATAAATATTATCACAGATTACACCTATGTGGCAGACCTTGTTTCTAGACTAGAACATGCTTTTCTTAAGAAAATTTCCAACGGAACATTATTTGCCCTTCTCCGGGAGCTCAAGTGGCTCCTGGATCGACAGGTACACCCATACTTTATACAGCACATAAGCTCACATACTTCTCTACCTGGACCTATAAGCGAGGGAAATAAACAGGCTGATAGGCTTGCAGGTAGTACAGTCTTACCTGACCATTTTCCGCAAGCTCATTTATCCCATGAATTTTATCATCAAAATGCAAAAGCTCTGCAATGAGCTTTTCAGCTGACTCAGGACCAGGCTAGGCAAATCATACAATCATGTCCTGGTTGTCAACAAGTTTTACTCACACCAGTGATTGGAACTAATTCTCACAGTCTTTTGTCACTTGAAATTTGGCAGACAGATGTTACTCATGTAGCAGAATTTGGTAAATACAAATATGTCCATGTTTCTGTTGACACTCATCTTGTATTTATGGATTGGTACATTCAGGTGAAAAGGTCTAAGATGTTTGTCGACATTTTATCACAGCTTTTTCTACCCTGGGAGTTCCAAAAACCATGAAAAAAGAATATGGCCCAGGTTATATAGAACACAAAACACAAACATTTCTTCAACAGTGTGGAATTCAACATGTCAGAGGTATTCCACATTCTCCCACAGGCCAAGCGGTCATTGAACGCACACATAGCACCCTTAAAACTATGTTGCAGAAACAAAAAAGGGGGAGTTCAGGATGAACCCCACAAGAACATATAGCAAAAGTTTGCTATGTTTTGAATTTTTTAAATCTCTGGATGGAGGATGAACTTCCTATACAGCGACATTTCGGGGGTTCTAAGAATTTTGAACAGGGGAAAGATCATGTTAAAGTACGTAATCTTGAAACTCATGAATGGAAAGGCCCATTACCTTTAGTAACCTGGGGACAAGGGTATGCTTGTGTTTCCACAGATAAAGGACCTTGTTGGGTTCCTGCACAATGGGTTTGTCCTGCCTTGTCTTATGTCTCTTCATCACAAGAGGACTGACCCTACTGCGGTTTCCCACCCAGCCAAAAGAGAAAATCTGTGAAACATTAGCCAGTGCAACAGGACAAGACACCCTGTGCCTGTTGGTTGTCACACCTATGA
Organism: Agapornis roseicollis; assembly: GCA_002631895.1. NCBI lineage: Eukaryota > Metazoa > Chordata > Aves > Psittaciformes > Psittacidae > Agapornis > Agapornis roseicollis. Next base: position 47,080 of record NDXB01020572.1, read on the forward strand.
GTCCTTTCAGACTGTTGTTGGAAGCAATGGCAGCCTCAAATCCTGTGGACATGTGGGATGGCTGGGGGATATATCAACACAGCCACAAGAAATTGATTTGTTAAGGTCTGTAAAAATGGATATGTGTATTTTCACTATATAGTTCGAAACCAGTTGTTAGTGCAGAATGTTAACTGTTCCTTAACTGTTTATTTGCTAGGCTAGGAGCACAAGAGAAGAAAATGTATTAAGAATGCATGTTTTGTTAGTTTTTATTAGCTTTTACAGTTTCTTATTAATTGAGCTGTTATGCCAGTGTTGATAGTGAATATACAAAAAAAAGAAGGGGGAGATGTAGGGAGTGAAGGCGATAAGATTTGCATGCAGAACAGTTTGGGAATAAGCTCTGAGGCTTTGGTGCTCTGACAAGCCCTGGGGCAATGAATTGGGTCATGTACGGCCAGAGGATGTGGGGGTTGTGAGACAGTCTGCCATACTCTGATTGGACTATTTACCTGAAAAGTTTTACAGGTGCCAATGAGATTGAACCTTGTATGTATGTGCAAGTTGGTAAAGTACCAAACAAGGGGATAAAAAGGGCTTGGTGGTAATAAACGAGGATTTGAGCGTCTGCATCAACTTGAGTCCTTGTTGTGAAATGCCACACTAGCTATAGAAGGGTCCTTTGGAGTACTTGAGTTTTATATGTGAAGTAGCAGTGTATTATCTTTAGTGAATTAATCTGTGCAAGGAGGCTAAACTCACTCAGATGTGGTCCCCCTTAATTTGGCTGATAATAGCTTCATTAATGCTAGTACAGTGAGATACTTAGCTTTTGAAAGATGATTTAGATGCAAAAACTTCATCTAAATACGGAAAGGTCTTTTGCTAACATGGAAAAAGAAAAGAAGCTCTTATCTTGGTTCCAGGCTCAACTTTATGATCTTCTCAGGATACTTCAGGACACAGTAAAATACTGCTTGAGAAATCTCTTACACGTTTCCCTTCCTTTTGAGTGAATTCACATAGCAAGGTTATGCTTAATAGTTTAAGTGTTTAATAAATAACTTTGTATATTTTATGGTTTAGGTGCATTTTGCACTTCAAACATCAATTCCAGGAGAAGTTTGTGCTGTAAGATTACAGCTGGTTTAGGTAGTTATGGTTTTTTTTAAACTGATGATACAGTAACTAGTTTTCAGCTACTGCAGATACAGAAGCTATTTTACAGCTCACAACTCATTCTTGCATTGCCATTGTCATGGTTGAAAAGCTGTAACTTCAAGATAAAGTGGCTACTTACTAGATCATTTCTTCTGGAATTGGCAAGATCAAATTCATCTGGTATGAAGAGGACAGGAAATAATTGTGTGCATGTGTTTGTGAAAGTCTAGTCCTCCTCTGGAGGAAACTGAACTGCAGTTTGTGATGGTTGCCTAAAGGGCGAGATTTCAAGGTGTTAACTCGTAGCAATTAGCCCAGAGGTATATAGATCTGTTGAAGCTGATACCAGCTACCAGACTGAGACAAACCCTCTGGAGAACTGATGTTAGTTGAGGCAGTGGAGGCAGCAGTGCAGGAAAAACCCTGCTGCTGAAGCCGTTGCTGGTGAATGGAGTACATATTTTCACATCATATTGTACATTTCCATGTATGTCACTTGGTGTCACTGCGCATGAATAAAAACTGAGAACTCCGTTGAGTTGTTTTAATTCAGAAAGAAAATAGTCTTTTACCAGTTTCAGCTCTCATGAATTGCTAAGATTCTTCCTACTCTCCCTTTTTTTTTTTTTTTCCTTTTGCAGTTTGTGTTTCTTCAACTATCTTGTAAAATTCACTGCACTGGATATAAAAATGACAGAAAACTGGATCACATTTTTGTTGCTGTTCTTATCAGTTACTATGGTAAGTCTTACGATTATTTTTGACTCACTTCCAGATTGAACAAGTGTGTACACAACATGGGAATGTAGAAACAACTAATATGTAGTCTCTGTACAGCAGGATCTTTATTTACCTTTTCCTTTAAATTCATGTGGTAAAGAAATATAAATAATAGTTACCTCTGCTGAACACAGCATATCCTTTGCTAGCAAGAAACATTACAGTAATGGTTAACAAGGGACATAAAAGCAGAACTGTGCAGACCCAGGAAAAGTGAAGGAGACCTATAACGTCAATTCAGAGGACATCCTCAGAACTTTTAATTTCACCCTTTTTGTGACAGTGGCACAGTATTTCTATCTGCAGTTTTGTTTTTCTGTGATGTTAGCAGCGTCCCATAAAATATTTATCTACTTTAAAAAAATGCACTGAACAGGTTTAGCTCAAGATCCATGTTTTTAAGTGATGTCTTTTTGTATCTTGAGAGTTGACTCTATGGTTCATCAGGCAGAGAAACCAAATAGATCTAAAGAAGCCAAAAGCTTTAGCACATACACTATACAGAAAGTCTCTTCATAATGGATAATTTTTTGCATAATATGCTTTTAAACTAATGTAACAATGATATATTTTACTGAATTTATATACTATTTGTATACTTCTGACTGTATCAGTGTTTTTAGGTCATTTTTCCATTAATATTTACAATTCTTGCAGATTGTTACTCCCCCTTGCTCAGTCATGAGATATTTGTCAAGATTCAGTATAAAAAGAATTGCTAAACTAACCAGAAAAACATAAAATCCTAGTGTCAGTAATAAGATTTGATGATCACTTTCCTTCAGGAAAATAGTATTTAAAATGAAACTTAAACAGAGGAAGTTTAGATTGGATATAAGGAAGAAGTTCTTTACTGTAAGAGTGATGAGGCACAGGAATGGGTTGCCCAGGGAAGTTGTGAATGCTCCATCCCTGGCAGTGTTCAAGGCCAGGTTGAGTCTTGGGTGACATGGTTTAGCATGAGGTGTCCCTGTCCAAGGCAGGGGGGTTGGAACTAGATGATCTTAAGGTCCTTTCCAAGCCTAACTATTCTGTGATGCTATTTTAAAGGCTTGAAGTTTATATTGGAGTATATACATGACTTGCTAAAAAAAGTCCTTTTTTCCTTTTAGTTTTTTGCCACTGCTATACCATCTGAAGGGCATCAAAATATGACAGAGGACTTCTCTCAGCTGAGTGTTACACGAAATAAGATTATGACAGCACAATATGAATGCTACCAGAAAATTATGCAAGATCCTATTCACAGGAAAGAAGGTAGAGGTTATTTTCTTATAGGGGTTTACATAGGTAAATGGTCACAGATAATTGCAGTAATTTAAGCTCCTTTAGTTATGTTTATTTCTTATCTTAGTAGCAATGATTTTTCAGGCTGTAATAGTATTTGTACAATTTCTTAGAAATGTCACTTTTGGATTCATGAAGATAAAGTAATATGTTACCTGTTCATAGCACCACTTCTTATATAACACAAAGCTTTTATTTCTGATAAGAAAATGTTAATTTAAATAGATGTCCAAATTAAGAAATGGTGACGAATTAATCTACCACTTTATTCCATGCTTTTGTAATACCTCTGGTCATACCTGCCTTTAAAAATTGGAAGTATCTTGATACGCATAGTTTTCCTGCTCTGAGGCTTTTGTTAGTGTTATTTATGCTTGCTTACAATGAGTTTTCTTCTCTTCCAAAATGATTCTTTGGAAGAATTGAATGTCGAGAGGTCAGAAGTAGATACAAGCATTAAAGTGTAAGCCTATGTCCAGCCTGGGGCATCACAGCTTCAGAAGTATCTGGAAGATTGCAGAGTCTTCAGATGAGAAGAGGAGGAATTGCATAACATTTGAAAAATGCAGCTTTGAGATGGGGGCATTATTAAGTCCTGAAGGAAGATACTGAATGCATCTAAAAATTCGTAGAGAGGGTTGGTTAATTCTGCATGCCTTTTAGGAAAGAATTTGATTATAAAACCCCAGCTCATTCTCAGGGTTTATTTTAGATGTTAAAATTTGTGTGAGTGCAGCAATGAATCAAAACAAGCTTTTGAGGGACACTGTGGATTTGGTGTCCCTGGAGCACTTGGAGAAGTATCTGCCCATGGTGATTGCTGCAGGCTCAGCTCTGTAGGCTAGGTATACATCCAGCATGTAAATAAATTAAGCAAAGTTGTATTTGCAAGCGTAAGGGTCTTTGTTAATATGCATTGTTTGGTACAAATAGATTTAGGGGAATTTGCCTACTGTGCTCTAGATCTGAGGTTTGTAAATTGTAATGTAGACTGTTTCAAGGTGACCGATGATAGATTTTTAAAATTTTCAAAGAAATATACATTTAAGGAACTACCTAGTGGAGTTTTAATTAACTGGTGCTAAATCTTATGTTTTATTTTCTTTTTTTCTCCTTCCTGCAAGTGAGAAACTTACCTTGTACAGTCTTACATCTTACCTTTGAGGGACTGTTATGAAAGAAGGGTTGTTGTTTTATTACTTGATCTCTACTTATTTGCAGGTCCTTACTGTAACAGAACATGGGATGGCTGGTTGTGCTGGAGTGATGTTGCTGCTGGAACTGTATCAGTACAGCGTTGTCCTGACTACTTTCAGGATTTCAATCCATCAGGTAAATGTGCATGGGCTTCTGCATCAACATATTACTTAACAAAATGGGGTTTTAGGTGCTTGATGCATCCTGTTTGCCCCACTCAAAGTCACTAATACTCCACAATTTCAGTAACTTCAAACCTATTATTTGCATTTTCATAGAATCACAGGATAGTTGGGGTTTAAAAGGACATTAATTTCATCTAGTTCAAATCCACCTGCCATGGGCAGGGACAACTGTAACTAGACCAGGATGCTCAAGGTCCTGTCTAAACTGGCCTTGAACTCTGCCAGGAATAGGGCACTCACAATGTCCTTAAGCAGCCTGTTCCAGTGCCTTGCCATTCTTACAGTAAAGATTTTTTTCTTTATATCAAACCTGAATCTCCCCTTTCTAAGTTTGAAACCATTGCCTCTTGTCCTATTTCTACAGTCTTTGATGAAGAGTTCCTCTCCAGTGTCCTTGTAGACCCCCTTCAAATACTGGAAGGCTGCTATGAGGTCTCCACACAGCTTCTCCACACTGAACAGCCCAAATTTTCTTAGCCTGTCTTTGTATGGGAGGTGCTCCCACCCCCCTTATCACCCTCGTGGCTTCCTCTGGACTTGCTCCAACAGCTCCATGTCTTTTTTATGTTGGGAATACCAGAACTGCACACGTACTATGGGTAGAGGGGGTGAGTCACCTCCTTGCTCCTTTTGCTGTGGTACAGGACACAGTTGGTTTCTGGGCTGCAGGCACAGGCTGCTGGCTCATGTTCAGTTTCTCATTGACCATCACCCCCAGGTCCTTTCCCTTTATCACAACTGACAAGTTAGTGTTGTATGTTTTGGGGGGGGGGGGGGGGGGGGGGGGGGGGG
>NDXB01020574.1:6761-17880 GCA_002631895.1 Agapornis roseicollis
AAAAAAAAAAAAAAAAAAACCAAAAACCATCTCTACCCCTTGTGTTTTTAAATGAAAGAGGCCCAGATGCCTGTCCTTTTTCTTGGTTTGCTTCTGGCATCTCAGTGGAGCCTGTATATGCAGAATGTTTTTAAAGCATTGCTTGTCAGCTGAGTCCCTCAGGACATTAAGATCTTGTCAGCCTATTTTCTAATTCCAGTGGGTCTTGTTTGGAAAGTAAATAACCTGACTGCTCAGATCAGGAAAGTTGTATCTATTGCTACAAAAAAAATTTCCCTCTGCAATTCCTTCTGCAACAAACAGAAATGAACAGTGTGAAACATTATCAATGATCCATTAAGACTGGATTATCATCATATCTGAACATTGCACTTAGTTTAATTAATCATCCATTTTCAACACTAGTGGGACTTTTCTGAAGGTCAGAGCTTCTATGTGTAGCAACATACTAAGATCTTAGTGCACGATACCTTTATATTATTTTTAATGTGAAATTCAAGGGGAAGATCAGTGACATCTCAGATGTGAAACACAGTTACAGCAATGGAAAGAAATTCAAATTTAATTCATAATTATCTCAAACAATTGTCAGTGAACTGAACTCCATGGATCTGTATTTATCTATGTCACCTGAAGTTCTACACTTTGAATGCTATTTTTTAGCTGAAGTTGTGCAGTTGCATAACTGGAAAAATAATTATATTCACTTGTGTTATCGGTCATTTCTTTAAAGGTGCCCTGTAAATAAGCAATTGCCACTTTAAAGGTTTCCATGACTATTTTTGAATTCACTTATTTTATCTTTGGCAGTAAAGTTAATTAGCATAATATGAGCACATCCACAGTTTTAATTAATTCATCATTATGACAGGACTATGAGGTAATGACCTTGCTTGACACACCATGAGGATAAGACCAAATTTGCAGTGTTTACTTACTGTGACAAATATCAAACAAGTAGAAAGGAATGTTCGGATTGGTAAAATCAAAAATTTTAACAACTGGAAATTGAAATCTGACAAGGAACTCAATTTGCTGACATTAATAGTCTGAAATTAAAATATATTCTGGGGTTTGTTTTTTTACTTGTTCTATTTTATTGCTTGTTTTATTTTATTAAGAGTATAACTCATACTACTTAAAACTAAAGGTATAAAAAACGGCATAAGACACATCATGTTTTTTCTTATGCATCCTATTTATCACATTATGGCTTTGACATCAGATAAAGACAAGTAATTTTGAAAACTGCCATGAGCCAATGTTTTATAATTTTATGAAGTTATGTTTTGGTATGGAAGAGTTTTACATAAAAATATAGTTAAACCTCTCAAAAATTAGCAGAGTGATTGTTTTTCTGTATGGTAATTTTTATTTATAGCAAATAGAATTGTCAATTTGCATTAATATCATTTATAGCTGAAAACTTAACATAGTAAAAAAAAAAAATTATATAGAGTTAACCATTAATTCAACCCCCACACTGAGTGTTGACTAATCAAATCACACTTTTCCAAAGGCATTATATGAACTTGATCATGAAAATAACCTTAAGACTATCAAGACCTAGCACTTTTAAAATGTGAATCCTGACAAACCTTGCAGTTTCACTTTGTTAGTGAAATCTTCTCATCAAAGCTAGAGAACAGTTGTCAGTACTATGATACATGGAAAAAAAGAAAGCAGAATAATATCTCTTAGCTACCAATCACCAACAGCAAAAGCACACAAACAAGTTACCATATAGCTCATTTTCTCTTTTATCTTCTTTTAGAAAACATGTTACTGAAATTGCAGTACAGCTCCTGTAATAAAACTTCAGTTGTCTTAGATTTTATGAAAAACTCTGGAATGATCTGAGGTCTTTGTCAGACGGTTGTCAAATGCTATATTAACTGTTAAATTAGCAGAACTTTAGAGTCTTTGAATAATAATAATAATTTTCAAGTGTTTAAGAATTATGCAGAAAGGTTTATTAGGTTCTTAATATTAGTTCTTTCAATTACTTTTAAAATATTCTGTCTGTGTGTTTGGTTGACTGAGGTCTTTTTCTTTGTTTTAAAGATTCGTTTAGTATCCAAAACAGTTTCCTGAAGAATCCAACAAGATGTCAAATAATCTGCATAACTGTATTCCTGTCCACCACAACTGTAATGTAACTTCAGGTTAAAAAAATCAACTGCAGATGCAAATGCCTTAAAACCTGATTCAGCTAGAAAGGCAGGGCAAGAATGTGCCTGTGTTTGTGAGACTTCATGTGCATCTACAATTTCATATTAAACACACATCAGATAAAATATGTAAAGAACATAATTGCTCAGGTCTCACCTATTATGAGTAAGGGTCCTCAGTTCTCATTTGCCAAAATGATAATCTTCTTGAGTAAATCTTGGATTCTATCATGCATAGTAACAAAGGTAGAGGAAGTGTGAAGACTGCTCTTTGGAGTAGCCTGCAACTCATTTTTCTCACATGTTCACAGTTGGTCCTAGATTCCTCCTTTCCAGAAGGCAAAATATGTCCAGAGCCATCTTCCTCAAAATATGGTTGTCAGTAGAAATAGAGTCATCATCCTTTTCAGAATTTTCCAGTGAGGCATAGCTCCTCTAAACTGGGGAGCTTGATCAAAAACAATGTCCCAGCTAATACGGGAGAATGGAAAACTTGCTATCCAAATGTCTTCTGTTCTTAGAGTTATTTTCTTGGAGTGTAGCAGATACAGATTCAAGCCCCTTGTCCCTGAGATGGACCTTGAATACAAGACTTCTACTTCCCAACCAATAAGCTAGTATGCAAAAAAAACAATGTACATAATTTTCAGTTAGACTGTCAAGCACCCACAAGCATAGCTGTTAGCCATCCCAGATATATCAGGCAGGAGGTTAACTGAGAAGTTTTAAAACTTATTTGCCAGCATTCTGCTAAAATGACACAATAAATGCATAAATTCTTTCTTGGGTAGCTACAGCCTTTTTCCATAGAAAAATTCCAGAAAGTAATCTTGTTTGGGAAACTAAAGGTTATTAGTTCAGGATGTGACATGATAATGGCATAGCATAGCTTAACAATGTTTATATTTCTAAGATGGGACTCTATCCTATGACTGGCCATCTGCTATGTATCTAGTGCTTATGATCATGTTGATCTTGCACTGTCACACTCTTACAGAAGTCACAGTCGTTTCAGTCCAAGTGTACCATCAGCATTTCAGCAGTGTATCACTTGATCTGATGCACCATGTGGGGAGAAATGTACAAATCTTTATTCTCTGTATGCTAGTTGTTTTGCCTAGATCATCTAACACATTTATGCCTTGTCTCTGAACATAGGATTTCAAAGGCACTTTTGATCTTAGTTGGGTACTAGTTATCCACAGGGGCAAAATGCCTGAAAATCCAGTTTTTACATCAATTATTCCTTGATAAAGCATCATTCATCATCAAATGCAGTGTTTAAAGTTAAGAGATTGACATTCTTGTTTTCATATTTTTAGACTCTTAAATATTTTCCTTCTTTACCTCAGAAATGACTAACTGATGCAGAGATAGTACTACATAGATATTCATTATCCATTGCAACTCTACCTCTATACTTCCGAATCATCCTTTAACAGCCAGCTGGTTTTAAGCTTATGAGGAACAAATAAATAAAACAAAACAGAATAATGGGTTAAAGACACCTACTTTGGTTGCAGAATGACATTATTCTCTAAAAAACTTTGGTTTTGCACACTGCCTTCCAGGAAAGTGTGTAAGAATGTAAGAACATAGCATACATCAGAAGGGTCTTTATTAGATGTGGCATTAAACTTCATTCATCTTATCACACCATTAGGTTTCAGCCTAAGATATTCACAGTGTCTGTATAGATGGGTTTGAGCCTGAATAAGCCCTGTCCTGTTAGTCCACCTTTTCTTTTTGTTTTTAAAGGAGTCAATCTCAAGTTTTCAGGTAAGTGTCTGAGTAAATGTTTTCAGTATACAAGTAACAGAAAACAGACACGCTGGAAGCTCCTGAGTGCCAACGCCTTCCTAAAGACACCATTTGACAACTCTTTTATATGCCTTTCACAAACTTGAGCGATCAACCTTTTTTTACTGAATTAGTTTTTCCCCTCAAAACCCCAGAAGTAAAATATTAGATCTTGTTAAAACCCAATTTGCAAATTACAACAACATTAATGAGAGAGTCATGCCATGTTTATTTGTTGAAGCAACATCAGCTCAGTAAGAGCATGTGTTAATGACTGCTTTAGCTAACATTCAAAAGTGGTAAAAGAAAAAAAAAAAAAGGTAAAAAAAGGGCCAGAAAATTGAAAAAAAAAAAAAAATTGCTGTTTGGTACTGAGGCATCAAGCAGATCATAATGAGATAAGCAGGGTTTAGGTCTATTATTACATTTTTTCCAACCAAGCCAGGAGGCTTTTCTCAGAAAGTGTGCTGCAAANAAGGGCCAGAAAATTGAAAAAAAAAATAAAATTGCTGTTTGGTACTGAGGCATCAAGCAGATCATAATGAGATAAGCAGGGTTTAGGTCTATTATTACATTTTTTCCAACCAAGCCAGGAGGCTTTTCTCAGAAAGTGTGCTGCAAATAGGATGAAAATTGAATGGAGGGATCTGGAATAAGTTAATACAATTCTCCACAGTAAGCATGTCAAATAAAATATAAAACCTCAGGGTAAGGCTTGTGTTTCTTACTTAAACATTTAGAATATACTTGATTGTTTACTCTCATTATTTCTCTTTGATTTTGTTTATGGGGTTTGCATTTTAACTGGTTTCTTTAATGAGTATTTTTAGAAATAGGTGAAATTGTCAGCTGCAAATTAGAGACAGTTGCCTAAAAAATCCCTTAGTATTGTGATAGATGTTTACCCCCACAACAATATTGCTAAAAGAAGCAAGTAAAATAAAAAAGATAATAAAACCTTTAATTGCACATATGGTGAGGCAGAAGTTCCACCATCAGTGAAACAGAGCTATTTGTGATATATTTATGATTTATGTCTTATACATGTGAGGTCTGAGTTTTCAGCATTTCATTTCTGTATATTGATAGGACTGGGAATGAGTTGACTGATCAGTTTCAGTTGTCAATTGAATTGCTCACTGTTTATTGTATTTCAATATATGCAGAAAAATTACTTACTTTCAGTTAAGCTTAGTCAAATTTATTTTCTCTTAGTTATGAAAAAGTCAGATATAACCCTGTTTAGTTAGGAGTCATCTTTCCAGCTGACACATCTCAGTTCCTGCAACATCATGGCATTCAAATTATTTACTAGTTCCCTGGTCATGTCAAAATACAAAGATAAACAGATTTCAGTGTACAATACTGTACACTGACCTGCAAGTTTCACAAGTAAATTACTTATTAAATACATTACAAACAAGGTCAAAATTTAAAGAAGAATTGATTTTGATGCCTAGGCTTCTAGAACTATATTTTGCCTCATTGCATAATTTATTCATATTTTTATTTCCTTAGACAAAATGTTTGGAAATAATAAAACTGAATATCTTCTCAGATAAAGTAATGGTAACTTCACTACTTTCATAACATTATTACTCATTTACAGTAGTGACTGCTAGAGAATCAGGTCTTACCCTTTGATACTGCTTTAACATCAAAGACATTTTCTTTGTGTCCCTCATTATATTTTTAAGCTTCCACATGCTGCTGTCTTTTTCAGCATCATATTCCATAAACTGCCTCTCACAGCATGTTGCTGACTTAGACAAAGATATTTTCATCACAATGTCTACACTTAATGTCCTAAAGTGGTAGGAGATTGAAAGGAATGTCGTGAGATAATTGCTCTGATCTATTTACTGCAGCCTCCTGTCACTGCTATACTCCTGCAGTGGTGTTGTCAGTAACCTGAAATAAGGGAATAGAAATGGACTTGTTACATAAAGAAGATTCAAAACCCGAAAAAATCTGTACTCCCTGAAGTCTGGGAATTAGTAACATAACAAATGAGGTAGTAAAGCTATATATTCATGCAGAAATAGGCATTTATGGTTTAACTACAGCTTGTTAAGTTTCTGCCATCTCAGTAGATGCAAGTGTCACAATGGTGATATAATGAAGTTTAGTATCCTGGACAGTGATTCTCTTGCTGGTTAAAGAATACTCTTTGTAAAGAGTCTAATATAATGAATGGGTGATGAAAACTTACAAGTGATCTGTGCCACTGGGTAGACATTTTCTAAATTTTTTTTTTTACATATAGTTATATTTTGCAGTAGTTTTAATACAATATATGGCACCACTTTCATATCCNAGAGTCTAATATAATGAATGGGTGATGAAAACTTACAAGTGATCTGTGCCACTGGGTAGACATTTTCTAAATTTTTTTTTTACATATAGTTATATTTTGCAGTAGTTTTAATACAATATATGGCACCACTTTCATATCCATTCCCTTTTAACTATGATTGTTCGTATGGAAAAGAGCTTATAATCAACAAACCTGCAAAATAAAAATATCTCTTATTTTTTTAGGATGTAATGTAGTATCAATTATTCTTAATTTCACACCAATGTATGTTTTCAGTTACATTTGAAAGGGCATAAGCTTTATAGACAACTTAGCAATGAGCAGGGCTTGCTGTGAATGAAAATCAATATAAATAAAGTATGAAACAAAGCATACATTGATATGTTGACAGAGGTCAGCTGTAGACTGGCAAATCAGAAATAGGATGAGCAGTTTCTCTAGTATTTATCTACAAGAGTGATGAAATTGTTTTCTGAGCAGTGAAAATAGTGCACCTTGATTTCCTATAGCTTTCTGTATTTTTCTCCAAAGACAGAATAAATTCAGATCCCCTGTTATATATCCTGTATCTGTATTTTCCCTTTCAGTATTTCCCATACTTTCCTACATTTTTTTCCCTTTGACCTTGCACAGCCTGCTCTCAGGGTACCTCAAACTACGTTATTCACTCACTAATTACCAGTTACATAAGAAGTGGTATATGTTGATCCATTTGTTATTTTTTGACTGCTTACAGGACAAACAAAACAGAAAATTAATGAACTGAAGCTTTTCTCAGACTGCAAGTATATGGGACAGCCTCTTTTTTTCCAGCCAGCTGGGTAATGAAGCACGAGATAAATTGTCTTTGAGAGTTCCACTTTTCTCAAATATGGCAGAAGTTCATTGATCATTTAAAAAATTATCAGGAAACAGTTGAACAGAGAGTTAACCCATGTAAGCTTCATTTAATTAAGGAATCTGCTAAAAATTAATTTGCCACAGTGGATTTTAAGGAACCCAATAAATACAAAAAGTTTCACTTTGAGTCTTGTAAAATATCATAATTATTTAAAATTTTAAATAAAGTGATCAGCTGAACAAATTTCATTTGAGATTTGATACCTGTAGTATAAGTTCAGCTTACACTCATAACTGCCTAAGTATATATAATCTTGTTTCTCTTCTTATGTGAAGAAATTGTGGTTTTAAACACTGATATTTCTATATTTATTTTTAAAAAGCCCTCCAAAAATCAGTACAATTATGAACCACTCTAGGGGTTAGATAGATGTAAAGTAGCAGCAGTCAGGAGGATTTGGAAAAGTAATTAAGAAAAGTACAATTCTTAAATCTGTTCTTTGGTTAATAGAAAGAAAGTGAATGAGGGGAAGAAAGTTAGAAATAGCAAACTGGAAAAAAATGCAAATCAGGGAATAGAAAGCACAGACAGATTAAGGTTTTCTTTTAAAGAAACACTAGCTAGAAAACCAGCCAGGACTGGTAGTCTGACCTCTTCTGACCACTAGTGATCAGACCTCTACCTCTCCATGGTTCATAGAGAGACTAGCTAATTTTTCCTATCAGCCTTGGATTCCTATCTTATAGTAACATAACCTGTGTTCTGAATATGCTTATCTTTCTGCTGATGGAAGAGAGCACTACTTCCACCCTTGCTACAATTTTAAACAGTTAAATGAAGTTGTATAAATCACATTCGACATTTAGCAATTAGTAAATCAAATAGCACATGTAGAGATTGCTACTACCTCAAAATATCAGGAGTAAGTAACAGTTATTAAATAATGGCAGGAATATGTTGTTTGTACATAATTCACACAGAGCGATAAAACAGGTTCTGGAGTATCTTATTTTACTGTATTCATATACTGTTTTATTCATCTAGGAACATAACTGTGACTTTACTTGCAATATGTCATTAATGGAAGGCACTGAATCCAAGCAGAGCTATCGGGATTAGATTGAAACAATAATAATGTCCAAGGAGAGTAAAATTGCAATCAGCACTTCTCTGCAAGCAGATAATTTCTTTGCACACGCAGTTTGTTAATTTAAGAGAGGTCTACACTTGAGAAAGTACTAATATCAGAGGAGAATACAGTCAAAGAGGATTAGGGACATGTAATCATCTGTGGGTATTGATGTGAAGTTTTATTTTAGTCTCAGAGGACTCTAAAAGGAATGATATATGTAAGGATGTACTTGTAGATCCTTTTCTAGAGGGTTGCCAAAGAATGAGAAGAGAGAACAGCACAAACTTTTAATATATGTGAAAAAAAAAAAAACAAACCCCAAAAAAACCAAGCCAAACCCAAAGATAAGCCATAGTAGTTCCCTGCCTTCCGATAGTCAGGACTTCAGCCTTGTACCAAATATTAGAAAATATACTTGAAGCTGGTCTGTGTTGTTATCTGCTATAAAGCAGTTGTCCTCCTCTGTGAATGAGGCAGAAGAACAGAACAAAATGGAAACAGAAGAGCAAGAATTTCAGGAAAGCCTGATTACATGGTACATATGCAGGTGAATTACAGTCCAGTACAGTACAGGTGAAGATTTTGCATGGTGTGCATTAGAGCATAAATGTGTTTTATATTTCTTGGTACATTTTAATGATCAACATAGATGTTTGTCTTGGTATGCTAGTGGTTCTCCATTTTGAAACAAACAAACAAAAAAAAAAACCCATCAAAATTTGCAACTAAAAATAGCTCTTCACAGCTCAGACATTACTTACTCAGTTTACTGTTTAATTGTTCTCATCAACTTCAGTGTGTCTGTAATATTTTCAGTTAATTTCTTTGCTGGATATTGAGGTAGAAAAATCCAACAGTAAATGTTGCATACCATAAAAAAGCATAGGCTATAAAGGCACTGGCTATAAAACATGACATTAAGCATCGTTTACATCACTGTGTGCTCAGCAGAAGTAATTCTGTAGCAAATGTTTCTAGAGTTATTATCTTACAGCATTAAAAATTTGGCTCATTGAGTTTAAGACCGAAGAAACAGAACACTTCTCTGAATGACAACTGTATGAAAACTGCTAGATACATTGGTTGTTAAAAAGATCAAAAAGACTGTTCCAAAGGAAAAGCAGTACACAGACTTCTAAAATGAACTAGTACACCTTAAAGGGGCAATTTCCAAAGTTTCATTAAACAAGAGGCAGCAACAGCTTGATTGCTATCTGTGCTCATTTGGATGGAAAATAATTTTAATGGTTGTGAATGTTTATCGGACTCTACTGTTTTAAATATGCTCTCACGAATATTTGCTGAGTATAGCTAAGATTCAGACTTACAATGCAGTTGATGCTCAAGGCCCTTAAGAAAATGAAAGATATGCAGCTGAGGGAATTTGGATAATCTACACACCTGAATGGTGTTGGTAATAGGTACAGTAAAACTGAAATTTATGAGCAGTTTATTCATCAATTAAACACCTCCCCTAAAGTAATAAAATATGATGTATCCATGTTACATCCTCACTGCTGCCAAGTTACACCATCACTGCTATGGACACACCTATTCTGCAGCTCTTTGTCAGATGAGAGTCAAAAGTAATATGACCTTCAGTGAGATGCAGTAGCAGCTGTTGGTATTAAGGTGCTTCTCATCAAGCTGTTTCTGAATACTTTCGTTTATTGAAAAAACAAAGGTTCTACTCTTCCTGCAGAAGAGTCCTCATACATATGCTCATAACTGTACACCGGGTGAAAGGATCTATGCTGGAGAATGCACAATTATCAGATATCAGATAACAAGCATACAGTTTGCAAAAGCAGTGTCATCTTAGAGAGAGGATTATGTGTCCACTCCTGTATTATTGCCTGTTGAATCAGTCCTAAGGGCAATACCTCACTTCAGAGCACAATGGAAAGAGACTGCTGAGAGGCAGAGGAGTGATAGTCTTTGTATACTAGTCTTAGCTTAAAACTTATCATTCCTAGAGATCAGAGAGGCATGGAATGGTTGAAGTTGGAAGGAACCAACTCGGAAGGAGATAGGCCATCTTGTTCATCCTCCCCTCTCAAGCAGGGCCACCTACAGCAAGTTGCCCAAGACTGTGTCTAGAAGGTTTTTTAATATTTGCAAGGAAGAAGACTCTAAAACCTCCCTGGAGCATAACAATCACCTGGGAAGACAAACACCATCATTCCAAACATCCCCTCTTTCTTATTCCCCTAGCTTTATATGCTAAGCATGATGTCACATGTTCTGAAATGTCCCTTTGGTCAGTTGGGGTCAGCTGTCCTGGCTGCATTCCCTCTCAGCTTCTTGTGCACCCCCACCCTCAGATTAATTGCTTCTAGGAGGTGCTTATCTATCTCTATTTGTTAGCTTAGATAAGACAACTGACATTTAGATGACCAACAGCAGAAAATATTAATCACTTACTTAATTTTTAAGCACCCCGGATACACTTTTCTTGCCCTTACACAGCTGCCCAGCAGCAGCTGAGGTGCACCAAACCTTCTTTTACAGTTGCCCTTAGAATTCCACATGACACTTTCCAGCTCTGTGCAGATACCCTGAATATTGTATGCCATCACACGTAGTGCTACATGACTTCTTGTGGGTAACTGAAAGGATCCTGTAAGGTTCAGTGAGATGCATCTAGGCAATGACATAGAAGTTCCATAGTTAAGTATTCCCAGTTTTCACCACTATGCCATTAAATAGCAAGGGCTAAGCTCTGGGTAGGTATGTTTTCATAGCTCTCACTGGCTTTGTTTGTAAGGATCTGAGAGCAGTTTGTGACTTCCTTTTTTTTTTTTTTTTTTTTTTTTTTTTTTTTTTGCAAGAATTGGAAAATTTGATTTTTCTTGTTT
>NDXB01020574.1:17967-32709 GCA_002631895.1 Agapornis roseicollis
TTTTTTTTTTTTTCTTCTTTTTTTATTCATGCAAGAATTGAGAACATTGAATGTACTGCTATTCTCCCAGTCTAGTTGGGTTTTTTGAAAGGGAAAGCTTTATTTCTCTTCCCTGCTGGCTGCATCTCCCTTCTACTGCTAAAATAGTCTGGTTTTTATTGTAGACTTAGACATCTATACATACATAATGAAAGCCTAGCCCTTCCAGCAGGTTTTCATGAAGCATGAGTATCTCAGTAATCATCCAGTCACTTTGCAGTGTTACACACACAAGGGTCTAAGTCACTGCTGGCCTGTTGTCCCTGCTAGGAGGAGTGGGGTGCCCACAGCGGGCATGGGCCCTTCAGCCCCAAGGTTCTGGGGATGCATTTGCACAGGCTATCTCCCCTGATTCCTTCTGGGAGTCCCATGGGGGAGGGCAGTGGGTGCCTGTGACACAAAGAGGCCATTGCTCTGGCAGACTGGTAACAGATGAATGCAGTGGGAAAGGGGTTGACCTACTCTAAATGGCTTCAGCTGGCTCTGACCACCCAAGGTCTCCTCAGCTCACTGAGAGTGACTTTCCTTGCCCCTGCCAGGGATGCAATGCCTGGAGCTCTTCTAGTTACAGTAAAACATCCGATTTACTGTCTGAATTTCTACTACTCATTTTGTATTTTGTGCAGTAAACAAGCACTACAGAAACAGAGGTAAAGGCTGCACAGTAATGCAGAAATGAAGCTTCAGAAATGTGCATGAAAAGCATATTGAGCGTTATAAATTATGTATTGGTGTCAGCACACTTGACTACCCTACTAAAATGCACAGGCAAGTATGATGAAAAGAAACATCAAACCTGAACAGTGACAACCAAATAACAAATTTGAGAAGCAGGTACATTTTGCATGTAATTCAGATATAAAATCTCAAAACAGAAAATAATACTCCTGAATGTAACAAGAGTAAAAGACATGAAATCATTAGATATCCTCTTCATGTGCACTAACAGTGAAATTACCTTGGTGGTAATCCCAGAAGTGTTCACTAGACACTTTACTGACTGTGAGATGAGAGCATTCACGGTAGACATGCATTTTCACTTTCTTTCTTTGGCTTTGTGTCCTTACAGTGATTTTTTGTTTTACTAAGAAAATTCACGTCCTGATAGTAGTGGGGATTTAAAAATAATGGAGAATATTTTAAAAATTATTAATCAACTAGAAAAAACTCATCAGGCTATTGAGCCTTTTGCTTCTACATGTTTCATCTGAACATGAAAAGGAAGAAATTCTTCAAAGACAGGTAAGCTAAACCAGACATTATACTTAGTTATACTAGAAGATAATAAAATCCACAAAACTTCTCTCCTTTCCCACCCAAAATTTCTTACTGCACAATATGTGGGTGTACCTTTACACTTTCTCCTCTTCCCCACCACACTGCATGTGATGGTTCTTGGAGGCTGGGTTTGAACAACTTATTTAGTTGGTAGGACACACCTTTGGGTCTTCTTCAAAACATCTATTTAAATTAAATGAGTTGGTGGTGGCTGGAACTGCTTAAAGCAGTTGGAAG
Organism: Agapornis roseicollis; assembly: GCA_002631895.1. Taxonomy (NCBI): domain Eukaryota; kingdom Metazoa; phylum Chordata; class Aves; order Psittaciformes; family Psittacidae; genus Agapornis; species Agapornis roseicollis. Next base: position 19,522 of record NDXB01020574.1, read on the forward strand.
AGACTATGAGAAGCAGGAAAACATGCAAAAGCAAATGAAAGTCACTGCCAGTAAGTCTTAGTAATACACTGGGGTGAGGAAAATCAATACATTGGGCATTGATGGCTTTCATTATTCTCCTGCCTGCAAAGTGGCAGCATGAACAGCTTTAGTAAGAATTACGTTTTCCATCTTGAAGTGTTTGCAGGCATGGATGCTTTTCAGGTATCCCTTACCATAGCTCCAATCTCATGTAACATTCCTTATCTATGAAGTCTGGTATGGTACTGGAAAAAGAGTGCATCAAAAATACACAGAAGAAAATCAGGATACAGCTAAGAATAGCAAAGTTAATTTAAAAAGCATCTTTCATCATTGATAATATTTTAACAAGCAAATACATAGCAAAAGATGAGTCAAACAGTGAAAAAAGTATAAGTAGGACTCATTAAAGGAGACATAATTTATAGATTCATGCATATTGCAAGTAGCTATTAAAATAAATCAGAACACATAGGAAGCTGTTAAAAAAAAAAAACAAAACAGAATTAACACACACCCATCACACACACACACACACCCCCCAAGGAAAAAAAAAATAAAAAAACCCCCACAAATAAAAAACAGGCAAGAAATCCTGGAAGGAAAAGTAGGAAAGAAAAATAAAAAAACAATGTTTTTTCAAAATGCATTTAAATACCTGAATGTTGGTATATGCTAAAGCTAGATGTCACTGCAAACCTTATGCTTTTTTAAGTTTATTGAAAATGAGCTCTAGATAATTAAAATTATCTTTCTTTCTATATATATGATGTTTCAGAAAAAAGTCAAAAAATGAAATGTTTACTGCAAGACTTTAAAAAGTCTGGTTTCAGAACATGAGAAGTTGAAATAAGTTTGGATAAATATTTTGCACTGACACAATTCTTGCATTTCACAAGTCTTTCTAAATTGAAGAGAACTTTTTACATAAAGAAAAGTACTCAGCTACATAATTTGTAAAGAAGTTTGGGACAACAGTGGTAACATCTGAATATGATACTTAAAAAAATATAAAACAAAGTTAATATGAAATGTTCAAAATACATTTAAGAAAAAATATTTCCCTTCCCCCCAGCCTTCTCTTTTAAACACTGTGGATTCATTTCATATGTCACTAAATGCACAATATGCCAGCATGTTCATTATACTTTCATTAACAAAAAGCACTTAAAGGATGGAATTCATGTATACTCAGGAATATTAAGGAATAGATGTGTTCATAATAGAGGTTAAGGCAGTTACATTCAAATCTTGACTTCATGTGCAGGGTTGCTACAGTAAAAGTCTTTACACTTAGGATATGGATGGATGGTGAAAATCACTCAACTGCATAGGAGTGTAATGGCTCATGGGTGCAGAAGAAATTAAGTATTGCTCTTTGCAGGTAAAGCTTTTGCCACAAAACTTTGTTGTTAGATGTCCAAAAGAAGAGAATTCATTCTAATTTCTACTGAGGCTGTTCAAGAGAGTAATGTATTCTTGTCCCTTCTGTAGCATCCCTTTTCCATACAAAGGTCCGAGTAATGAAAAATAATACCCTTAAGGAGTTTCTGCTAACTCAGATGTCCTCACTGAGAAATTCTTAAGAATTTAAAAAGAAGAAAAGAAGAAAAAGAAGATTTTTTTTTTTTTTTTGAGAAGGCAAAAACAGGTCAGCTTTAGGGGTGGTAAGTAAGTAAGATGTGTCAAAAATCTGTAGCACTACTCCCTAAACATTCATGTTGAGTGCTCACAGCTTCTTTCTTGTTTATTTGCCAGAGTTTCTGAAGAATAATATTTACATGCATGGAATAGTATCACATTTCAATATATAATCGGGGCTACCATAAGTGTACACAGAAAAAGCAGGATAATGAGAAGTGCTCCTAGGTCCCTCCTTTAGAAATTTGTAGCTGGAGACTGATTTATAGAAATGTCCTTGCAGATGGTGAGCTTGAGAGTATACAAGTGCCAAGTATTTGCTCAGTTATTAAATGGCCGTCCTGCTCTTCAAAGGGCTGGACATGGAAGACAATACAACACCATAACCTTTGAGAATCATGTACCTTTAAATAAATGAAGATGTATAATTGAACTGAATTACAATTGCATTCATAATGTTCATTGGAAATGTAAATTGAATTAGAAGAATAGAAAACTGTACAAAAAAAAAAAAAGAAGAAGAAAAAAGAAAAGGCTTTGAAACTTTGAAATGCTAAAGTTTTCCAACTGTAGTTAAAGTCATTAGCTAGGAACTAGTTTGTGTAGTGACAGTAAGGTCTCTCTTGGATAATTAAAAGAAATAGAAGCAGATGTAGTGCATATAGACAACTTATCAGAAGGGTGCTAGAATACGGGCAAGAACAAAGGATTTACTCAGAACAGGAAAAAAAATACAGAAAATGGAATATAAACTATATGTTAAGAAGGTTACAAAGTAATCAATTTAAGTTACTGAACAGAATACCACTGCAGTTGGACAGAAAGACCTTGTACTTAGACAGTTTTGTGAAAATATTAACTAATTGCTTAATAGAAATTAAAAAAAAAAATAGAATTTGGGAATTGTTAATAAGAATGTTATGATGACATTTTATACATAAAGTACACCCAGACTTTGATTTCTCTTCTCTCTTTGGGTCCCATTAGTTTAAAAGATATAAAAATGAGAAAGTACAAAATAAGATATGAAAATGCAGCATTTCTGCTGTAAATGTGCAGATACACAGCCTGCCAGTGACAAGACTGGGATAGATGCCTTGTTTAGAAAGCAGGTGTCACGGGCTGGCTATGTGTCTATATGACCCCTGTGTATTAAGTAATTGGATTGGATCCACTGATAGCTTGCTAAAATACAGATGTCACTAAATGCACCTCTGGTGACTTGTAAAAGTCAGTGATGTCTTTAGTTCATGTATATATTTAGCTTGGAGAAGAGGAGACTGAGGGGTGACCTCAGCAATGTTTACAAATATGTAAAGGATGAGTGTCAGGATGATGGAGCTAGGTCCTTTTCAGTGATGTCCAGTGATAGGACAAGAGACAATGGGTGTAAACTGGAGCATAGGAGGTTCCATGGGAACATCAGGAGGAACTTCTTTACTGTGAGAGTGACAGAGCCCTGGAACAGGTTGCCCAGGGGGGTTGTGAAGACTCCTATGTTGGAGATATTCAAGGCCCGCCTGGACAAGCTCCTGTGTGATGTAATTTAGGTTACCCTGCTCTCGCAGGGGGGTTGGACTCGATGATCTTTCGAGGTCCCTTCCAACTCTTAGGATTCTGTGATTCTGTGATATATTGCTTAAGACCACAGTTAATCCCCCTTCTTAAATTCTTGGCATACTGCCACAGAACCTGCTACCCAGGTTTGTGATACAAGTTATATAGGCTGGCTGTGCAGACTACCCTTTCTGTTTTTTCCTCAAGTATGCATTCATCCTTATTACTCTATATTCCTATCTTTCCTGCTGTCAATCATAAAACCATATATGTCAATAATGTATGGATATAATCTTGGCATGATCAACTCATTCCACTAAAACAACCCAAGCTCTGCATCTCTAAGGATAAATGAATTAAACTCAATATATATTTTTATTCTGTCTTGCTTATTCTTTGTATTTTCCCAAAACAAACATTTCCAAGAATGACCTTGTATCTTTCTTGCTTTACATTTTCCCAGGAGAAAACCTGCATTTAGGAGGAACGTCTAAGTAATTTTCCTAATGAACAAACAGCAAAAGGTTACTAAACCAGCCATTGTTTCATCTAAACTTCTACTACAATCAGGGACAATCAAGATAATATAGTTGCTGAGTCTGAAAGCTGCTCCCCTGTCCAGTTATAAATGCCTCTTGCTGGATGAGCTGAATTCTTTCTAATCTCCGCTGTCAGTACTGAGAAAGAGCTTGATCCACTTCCTAAATGTAGGCTTCTGGTGTTATTTGTGATGTGTTGGGGTTTTTAGGACATGTGCAGATAGTTAGCAGGTATGATCCACGGAGATCTGATCCCTGTGAAACAGAGAGTAGACAGGGTTTCCTGAGGCATCTTTGCATCTTTTCATGGAGTTGTTTACATTTAAGGAATTGATTCTTCCCTTAGCTTTCCACTAGATTTTAATAAGAGCTCAGACATCTTTGCACACAAGTATCTTAAACAAAGATTTTTATTGTGATTTGGGAGGCTGTAAAGTATTTTATATGCCCTCCACCTGGTGCTCCAGATGGCTATGGCTGTCCCCTAGGTCCTGTGTCAAGTCTACCAAACTTGTGCAGGTACTATGGATTTCTTACAGTGTCTCATGTTACACTAGATGCCTAGTTTTAACTGCCAAAATAATTCTTTTTGGAAATTAATATTCTATACAACTTGAAGAATTCAGTGCTGTACCTGTGTTTTACCAACCTAACATGGATGTCTTGAATGGAAGATTAAGGAAAAACAAACAATTCATTGGTGTGAAGAGCTCTTTCAGTTTCTACTCCAGCCTCAAATTTTTCATTTGTAGGGATTGTTTTATAATCTGATGAGTGAGATTAATAGGTAATCTAAACTGTAACATAAAATGAGACAAGCTTCTTTTTTTAGTTCTTGTTTTCTTTCACTAATTAATTCTTTTTTGTATGCATTTGTACCCTGTTTGCACTAACCTTTATTTAGATTTGCTGCTGGCCTGCTTACTACGGTTTAATTCAATTCCAACTGTTCTTGGTATTTTTCTTCTAATTATATAGAGGAAGCAATTTAAGCACACGTAAAATTTGCTAGAACACCTGCCAAGCCCAGCAGCACCCACACATGAGAAACCTACTGCAGAAAGCTACAGTTTAGATGCCTTAGTCAAACTGAATAGATATTTTTAGGTGGTTTTGGGTTTTTGTTTTTTTTTTTTTTTGGTTTGGGTTTGTTATTGTTTTTTTTTTTTTTCCTACCCCATATCCTACAAGGTCACCTTTTATTTTCATCCTTCTCTACATCTCACAGACCTACAAAACATCAGCTACTTAAACATACAATTANTTTTTGGTTAGGTTTGGTTAGGTTTGGTTTATATATATATATATTCTTTGCTGCCCATCTAACAAGCAAAGGATTCCCTTTTCAGCCTTCTATCCTTTTATCTGGTTGCACCATTTCTGCTTCTCTTTTCTAAAACTCCCTATAGCTTCAAATAGAGTGATTACTAACTTAAAAGTTCATATTTACCTTCACATTTTTAGAGCTCCCAAAAACAGGAGGTAAGGAACCTTGCTTGTGTTCTCCTGGTAAAAATATTTCATAGTCCATTTATTACATTGAGGAGGATGTTACATCATAGCTCTATTACCAAGTACAATACAAAAATGAAGCATCCATACTGGATGAATGGTTTTGGATTCTCAATGAACCACTTAAAATGAAGGAGGACATGAAGAGGTGAATATTCTAGGATATGTCTTTCACCCTATTTATTATAAGGTAACTTATTTAATTAGGCTACTAAAATAGTGATTGTATTTATTAAGCTCTGCCAGTAGGGATCTCTGTTGCATTTTATTTGAATTCAATCAGAATATTTTCATTTTCTAGGCAATTTTAACCCTGGAATGAAAAATCCATAGTCCTATTTATGGAACCTCAAGCTAAAGATTTAGAGTGCTTTTGTATTCAGAATTCTGATAGGAAGGTATTTCTAAGGTATTTCCTTTTTTAAGCAATTTTATTCCTGTTATTCCTGTTTAGTGAAAATGTGAACATGCAGTTAATTCCTAACACCTAGTACCCTGACTGTCAAATATATCCTTGTATATTTTTGTAAAGTAATTTTGGTCTTATATTTGGAAATAACTCTTAAATGCACCGAAAGAAAAAAAAAAAAATCCAATGTGAACAATAAAATCTAGAGACTTAATGTCCAGTAGAAAGAGTTTTATNAGTTAATTCCTAACACCTAGTACCCTGACTGTCAAATATATCCTTGTATATTTTTGTAAAGTAATTTTGGTCTTATATTTGGAAATAACTCTTAAATGCACCGAAAGAAAAAAAAAATCCAATGTGAACAATAAAATCTAGAGACTTAATGTCCAGTAGAAAGAGTTTTATCCTATTTATGTCAAATGCCTATACAAGACTTTCTAAAGTGCATATGTTTCCTCATTAGATACAGCTATACCTGGCTTAGACCAATAACCTACCTGTTTGCACAATAAAAATAGGTAAGTTGCATCCATCTTTCTCTTACTTTGGAAATTTACCATTTTATGTCCAGCATCTATGTATAGCGTTTAGTACCCAAATCCTTGACAAAATCATTTCTGTAAACTGTAAAAGGTAAAACACCTAAGGTAATAAAGTCATAGTAGACATAATGACAGTGTCCCAAAAAGTACCTAAGTCTCTTCAAAATATATACATTGCTTGGCAGCAGCTATGACTGTGACATAAATTAATTTTAATAAATCTAATTGCTTAAATCCTTACTTAGGATCTAAGAGGAAATCTTCTAAAACAGGTCTGGTATAATTTGAAGAGTTGCTGTGCTAGAGTTGGGCTTTTTTGCAGGCCAGCTTGCTCCGTCTGTTAATCTTCTGTTGTTATTTTTGGGAATTATTTCCCTGGAGTTTGGTAGTGATGCAAATGTTCAGAATTCTCAATGAGTGTTCTTCTGAAGCTTGCTTTTAGTTTTATTTTGTTGTTTTTTGGTTTTGTGTTTTTTTTTTTTTTTTTTCAAAGCCACCTTTTTTCTTTTTATGGGCTTTCGNGTAGTGATGCAAATGTTCAGAATTCTCAATGAGTGTTCTTCTGAAGCTTGCTTTTAGTTTTATTTTGTTGTTTTTTGGTTTTGTGTTGTTTTTTTTTTTTTTCTCAAAGGCACCTGTTTTCTTTTTATGGGCTATGCATGTACCAACTAGTAGACAACATCTTTAAGTTGTGGCATTTGTTCCAACATGCTAAAAAGATCTTTTAGGCCAGAATATTAGAGTGAGATTCTTTGATCTGGTTTCCTGTTCATGTTCTAGTTTACAGTTGTATTCAGACCCCTAGAAAATCTTAGGATGAATTCCAGACATTTGAACATGCAAGCAATGCTTTTGAAATCAGGCACTTAAGGATTTATGCAACTAGTTTTCTAAGGCTGAGATTCCAGACTTGCATATAGCTAAACAGAAACTGTATACCACAGCAACCAGTGATCCAAGATTCAGCTCATCCAATTTAGATCAATTATGAATTAGATTAGAAAATGATTCAGAGCTCAGAATAGGATCAATATTTTCTCTCTAAAAGTCAGAAAACTTTATAACATATCAGGCAGCCCTAGCAGAAATTAAAAAGGTGAGAGCTAAAACTTTTTATTTCAGTTTTTGCCCTCTCCACATCAGAGCTGCACAATGCCAGAATTCATTTATTGTTCTTTTGTTCATACTCCAGTTCTTTTCTACCAAGGTCAACATGCTGTACCAAAGACAGTAATAACACAACAGAAATCCCACAGTAAATTTCACATAAGAAATCAGTCTTCATTATAAAATAACAAGATCCTTGATAAAGGCTGGCTCCATAAAAGCAATGTGATCAGTGTTTAAGGGAATACATGGATAGTTAAAGGTGTACACAGTGAAATTTGGAAGACCCATAAAATATGTAAATTGTCCTTCTGTTCTTATTTATTAACATGAGTTATTCCTAGCATTTCATGGCTGCATTTTTTTTTTTCTTAGTAGAGCTTTATATAAAAATTAGTATGTTTATATGAGTAAATCCATATTCATTGAGTAACAGTTTACACTTGCAAAGCTACATGTTTAGAGAATTGCAGGGTAGGTGGGAATAACAAAGAAGAAAAGGGTGAAAGTAAGGCAGAGAATGGCATTGTCAATTTATCAACCTTTTGCTTTTTCAATATTAAAAGAGAAAGGCATTTGGGTGTTGGAGGGGTATCTGGCATAGGTTTATAATTTTCATATATAAATTCATGACTGCACTTCTGCCAAAAATGTGCACAGTATCATGAGTGATATTCATGTTAGAAATATTTTTGTAGAAATGAGGTACATGAGCAATTAGCATGATTAATCATTCCACTTTAGTTTGACATCTGCTCACACCTTTAATAGTATGCTTTCTACCACCAGGAAACCCATGTTTTGACAGACTGGGTTTTTTTCTGAAGTACTTGCTTTCAACACTGTCCATGAACTTGCTTGGCCTTGTGTCTAGCACTTCAAAATTCTAAGTTTATACCAACTTAAGACAGGCTATCCTTCCCTCACAGTGAAAATAAACTACAATTTGCTGCTAATTGTCTCTTTTTTATCACCAGAAGTTACATTTAGTTGGATGAATTCAAAGAGTCAGTATGTACTGTGAGTCCCCCAGCTGCTGCTCAACATGGATTGGGTCTTCTTTAGATTCTGCCTCACATTCTGTTTCATGCCCTGTTTTCTTCAATTCCTCTCGCTGCACCAGCCATGTGTGGATATTTCAAATAGCCTAGGGCAACTTAGAATGGTGTTCAGCTGAGCCTTGTCCATGTCACTCATCTATGCTTGCAGATAATCTCTGGAATTCTACATAAAGTTTATTCTTCAAAACTAAGATCTTTGGAAGGTTATGATTTTTCTTGGGAAAAGCTCATGCAAAACCCCATTCCATGCTACCATGGTATCTACAAAAGTGCAATGCACACCTCCAAACTTACATTTAATCTGTTAGACTGTTCTCAGTCTTGCATTTAGAGTTTAAGATACACTATTTGTTTTCTTACCAGTTTCATTAAATATTTACCTTTTTGGTCTGTTGACATATGCTTAACAATATAAAAAAATATTTTTTATTATTATTTATTATAATAGTTGTGTTTATTCTCTTTTTGAAGTCAGAGAGTAAAAATTCATTTCAAGAGAATAGATTGACAATGCCATGGAGAAAAACAAAAGAAAAAAAGCAACTCTAGAACTTAGATATTGCAGAAAACTAGTTTGATGAGAAATTAGTAAGATGTCAGGAAGATAACTTTGAATATGTGGTTGCAAAGTCTCCATTTGAAGAAGACAATCATTCAGGTGACCGAAAAAAAACTCAAACCAATCAAAAAAACCCCACTACACTAAAACCCAGATAAGTAAAGAAGCAAACAAAAAACAATCTGAAAGAACCAGAAATCCCAGGAATGGTATACACAAAGAACACAGAGACTAGATAGAACTGAGAATAACAGATCTGAAGAACAAAAAGTTTTCAGACACATGCTTACTGTTGCCTATGATAGGATTCTTCTCATCTTATTTCAGCCATCTTAAAGTGAGGTGTCTAGTTTAAATTATTGATGGAAGCTGCTTCTACTGGTAGTGGAGGAAGAGAAGGCATCTTCATCAAGCTCTTAATCCTTGTAATACCTATAAGTGGAAGAAGTAATTCCCTGAATGTTCATTATGTTTCTCTATTAACTGTAGAAGAAATTTGAATAACTAGAAGGGAAATTTGTGGAAACCTGAAGTTAGGTAAGATAAATCTTATTCTAATTTTCTCTAGACAGTATTTTTACTCCAGATGCTTTTGGATTTCTCTAGATGAAATATGAATCAGGGCATTGGTATTGAAGTAAACTGATTAAAGGAAAGAAAAAAGAAAAATAAATCAAAGAATGTTAATCATCAATATGCATTAGTGGCTATTTTCTAAAAGCTGGGTCTGTTATTGGAACACAGAAAGAAATGAGGCAATGTTCAAATTCTCTTGGTGTTGTCTACCCTGCTCCCTTGAGAGCAGGATTGAGAGCGGCTTTGCTAAAGGATAAGAAACCTATAATTAATTCTTTTTCTTTTTTTTTTCTTGGTCCATTATATCTGAAATTTTTCTGTCTTATACAGAAGCTTGTTTTCTTTCAAAGACTGAAAGAGATCACTAATCTCATTCACAACCTCTTTTTCAAGGCTATTTCAGATTTCAAGTGAATATGAAATTAATCAGAAACCTTCAGTTTAAGCAAAGAGAAGCAAGGTTTTTTTGTTGCTTTTTGGGTTTTTTTTTGTTCATGTGAACTAAAGAGTGATCATAACCTTTATGAAAATGTACATGAAGTTGTTTGAACAAAGTATAATTAAGGGGAAATACGGAAAACTGTTTCTTTTCACTTTAGGTGAAGGTTGCAGTGCTTCGATTGCAATTCTTCACATTTGTGAGCAGCAAAGAAGTAACAAATTACCTGTATGACAAGTATGCTATATTTCTGTCCTCTGTCTGCAAATGGCATTTGTAGGAGGCAGAAAGATAAAATGCTTGTAGAAAGGTCGGGGCCAATTTTCCATCTATCTAGCACAGATTTAACTTTCTCTTATATCTAAGAGAAATATGTATTTTGTGGGGGTTCTGCTGCTAAGTCTAATACATGAGTCAATATTTTCAAAACATATAATTTTTCAATGATACTGAAAACTCTTTAACATATCCATATACAAAGATTTAATGAAACTTTGTACAGACTTTCATGGAAAACAGGAGGATTTATTGAAGTTTATGACATTTGTGAAAAAATTATTCTAGAAAAACTGTCAAATTTATATAGTGATATTGTTTCTCTGTATGCTTTTAAAAAGCATCCCTAAAAAAAATACAATTCTCTATTATTTTCATAAGATGATCAAATATTTATACAAATGTCTTTTATATGTTCTGTAGTTTTTCCTCAAATTAGTTTTTAAAAGTAAAACGTATCTCTGTTCTTGATGAATGCTGGTTCTTTTAAAATTTCCTATATTAGTTCATATCATTTTTTCTCTTCTTTTTTGGGAGGAAGAATATTTTTTCTCTCAATATTTGTATATTTTCATGGAAGCATCATTCTTTGACTGTTACATCTGCTGTGTTGTTTTTCTATTTTTTATTTTTCTTGGTACTTTAGTATTTATCTTTGCAGTGGAATTTTCTCAAACTGCATCTCATTGATTCATACAGGAATATCATCTTTCACTGCTATGCTGCAATGCGTCTCAATCAGTTTTGTACTATCTACAAGGATAGAGAATATGTTTATTTACTTCTTGTCATTTCTTTTTAAAATGCTCAAACCCCAGAAGAATACAAGTCCCTTTTACAAAGAACACATACAAAAACCAAAACAAAACAAAAAAAAAAAACCCACCCAAAAAAACCCAAAAACCAACCAACCAAACAAAAAAAGGTAGACCTTTCTCCAGTACTGGTTCATATGGCAAGTACAAAATATATTTATTTACAATTACNCAAGTCCCTTTTACAAAGAACACATACAAAAAAAAAAACAAAACAAAAAAAAAAACCCACCCAAAAAAACCCAAAAACCAACCAACCAAACAAAAAAAGGTAGACCTTTCTCCAGTACTGGTTCATATGGCAAGTACAAAATATATTTATTTACAATTACAATAGTTTAATAGTTAAATGTTTAGCTTCATTAGCAGGATATTAAAAGGCAATATCATCATGGTGCAATGCAACAGTAATTTTATGTGGTTGAGCAATACTTATAAAACACTACAGCTAATAATATAATGTGATGGACAGTCATAGTTGTTCACATGCTCTTTTGATAGGCCAGTCTAAATAACCAATATTTCAAAGGACACCAGATCAGAAACATGGACTGCACAGCTTTTCCTGAAAACCTAAGATGTAATTATAATAATCAGCTTACTGCTTTGCACTTGCTGGAAGCTGTTTGCTCTTTCTATGGGTTCAGACAAGTGCTGCTATGTCATCTCAAAGAATTTCAGATGAGACTGCATCAGAATAAGAACATGTAATTGAAGAGTTTTTATACATCTATGCATCAATATAGAGTGTACAGAAGGGTAGTTTCTGAAAATGCATATTATTTCAGAATTACAATGAAAGAATTCTTATGAGAAGGAATTATTCTGGAACAGTGCCTAGCCAATCACCTAAGTAATTGTTTTTTCCTAAGTGTCAGTACTTCTAATGTCAGCTTTTGTATACATTTTACTATTTTTAATTTACTAAACTTAAATAATTACTTCATAATTCCAAGGAAAAATTCCCCAAAACAATGTTAACAATAACATTTGATGATAATTTAATTTTGTTACATATAGTGTACAAGGCATTTTTGAAGAAGCCATATAAAAGAGGAGGAAATAAATATATCATTACTACCTCCATTACCCTTTACGTGACAGTGTTAAATAGAATACAGAATTTTATCACATTATCTTACAGGTTTACTACTACTGTCTGGATGTTCCTCCAATGCTGGAACATCTTATGCTGTGATTATGTTTACAAATTTCTAAATTCTATCGAAATCTTCTGCCAATGTTTCTCTAAGGCTTCACACATTAATGCGTGCAGGATCATTCCATATTGCAGTACATGAGGTTTGCATTCCTTAGCTCAAAATACTCAATGCACTCAAAATAACCTTTATAGATTTACAGATTTGCAAGGCTGGGTGGAATAATTATGTGTCCTTAACCTGATCCTCCATATGACACTCTATTAGTCTTTTTAGGACTAAAACATATTTTTCAGGAAAACAGTAAGCAAACAAATAAACAAACATGACACATATAAGAATTTTGCTATTTAGTAAGGTTCAGTAATTACACCTTTAATAAAATTTTCCAGTATCAAAGGTCATGGTAAAGATTTAGCAATTTTTTTCTAATTTAAAAGCTACTTACCCTGATAGTCAGAAGGCCAGGAACAGGTTATCTATCTGACTTGATATTAAAACATTTCTGTGCTAAAACAACCTTATTCTTTGCTTGTACTCCATGCTGGTATTGTTTCAAAATTTTGGCATTAGCATAACTGTGTTATCCCTCTGTGTTAGAGGGATTAATGTCTGTCTACCTATGATGAGCTGAACTGTATGTTGTCTACTCAAGCCGGTGCTAACTTTGTCTGGAATAAAGTTAAATGGGGCTATGCTTCAGATTTGTGCTGAAAACAGTGTTGACAACTCAGGAATGTTTTCGCTATTGCTGAGCAGTGCTTATACAGAGTCAAGGCATTTTCTGCTCTTCACCCCATCAGTGAGCAGGCTGAGGGTGCCCAGAAGCTGAAAGAGGATATAGCCAGGAACAACTGGCCCCAGCGGACCAAAGGATATTCTGTATCATATGATGCCATGGTCAGCATATAATGCTAGGGGAAGAAGGAGGAAGGGGGGGGGGGGGGGTCTTTGGGGTTTGGGGTTTTCTT
>NDXB01020574.1:35992-46320 GCA_002631895.1 Agapornis roseicollis
AAAATTAAAAAAAAAAAAAAAAAAAAGAAAAAAGAGCATTAATTTATTTTTATTTTCTTTGTGCCTGTTTAAGACACTTTCTCAGTCTTTAGTACCAATACTTTAATTTACTCTTTAATTTTCCAGCCAAGCATTATATGCTTAATTTATTTAAGACTTTCTCATGTGTCAATTCTTCAGGCACCTCCTTCTGAAGTCTTTCCAAATATTGATTGTGTTTCTGGTAAAGAGGTATCCAGAAAAGAAGCTAATATACTGAGTACAATTGGCTGGCATCCAGGCAGATATATGTAATGTAACTATATATCCCTTGTCTATGCCATTATGTTTATCACAATTTTTTTGTTTTGAAAATGCCTCAAGAGACCCAGAAGATCAAGATCAAATAGCCTAACGTCCTGCTAAGAGCAGATCTAGTTAGAGAAGTTGCTCAGCATCTTCACCAGCTGTATTCAGAATACCTCCAAGGATTAAGACATCTCAGCCACTGTAGGCAAAATGTTCCAGTGCTTGTCACTCTAAAGATGTTTCCCTCCGCTTTCATCTAATGAGAATTTGCTTCTTCCTGCTACCTCTTGTCCTATTACCGTGTACTTCTGAGACTAAGCTTCAGTGTACTCTCTGATTAGGTGTTTTGAGAGAGCAGTGTGGTCTTCCCTGAGCCTTTTCTTCTCAAGGGCAAAGCCCTTCTCTCAGCCTCTTTGATCACCACTAATGATCTTGGTGGCTCTGCTTGACTTACTTCAGTGAAGTCAGTACCTTTCACGTACTGCAGAACCCAAAATTGGCCACAGTACTCCAGACATGGTCTCACAGAAATATGGTCTGAACAGAGGGAAGTAGTCACTTCTCCCTGTCTGCTGTCTTCAGTTTTGCATATACATCCCAGTAGGTAGCTGATACTTGATGCAAAAACATCTTTTCTTCCAGGATACTCACATGCTTTTCTGCAAAGCTCTTCCATACATAGTCAGCCTCAATCTGTGCTATTGTATCAGGTTATTCTGTCATAGGTGGAGAACTTTGGTTTTGCTCCTGTTTAACATTGTAAGATTGCTCTTGGCCCATGTTTGCAGCCTGTTAAGGTTTCCCTGAATAGCAACTCAAATTAAATTATTATCCCAGTTTATCCAGTCCATTTAGAAATTAAGCACTATTGGCACTGGCCATGACATCTGAAGGTAGCCACTCCTAATCAGCTGCCAGTTGCCCTTTGTGCCACTGATCATAATCTTTTAAGACAGAAACTCCAGCCAATTTCACACCCAAGCAGTACCAGTTATTCAGTCCTCACCTCACTAATCTGGCTGCAGTGGAACCTGCACCAGAAATGTCACTCCCAGGAAAGGGCACCTATCTTCAAAATGCTGCATGGTTGAATGTTCTAGAATCCAGAGTACAATACTGGAGAATTTTGTGGCTTTTTTTTACCCTGTTACATTATTTTCTTTTAATTAAGAAAACTTGAGCGAGTTCATTACTGTAAAATAAAGCCTGAAACCCACCCCTCTTCATAAAATCTTTTAATATGTTTGGACTTACGTTTCTCTCTTTAAAATATAACTTAATTTCTTTTAGTTATTCATATTACCAAGTCTCAGTCTTGATTTTTTTCATTCTATCCTACATACTTTTTTTTACCCTCAGAAAATTTAAGCAGCCTGTTTTAAACCAACCTATTTTCCTTGTAAAGCAAGTATCAGAAGATTATTTTTTTTCTTAGATGACATTCTAAAGCTTTGTTGTGCAATATCTGGACATGCTAATACTCTTTTAAATTGTGAATTTCTATCTGTCAGTTCTGTTTTCAGTCTGTCAGTTTATTTTCATAAGACAGTTTAAAAAACAAGTAGAATGCAATGTATATTTATATCAGGATCATAATGTCTGTGCTGTGGACTGAATGATGTAACATTGTCATACTTACACAAGACTAAAAGGCTTTATTTAGATATTAGATATTATTTAGATATATAAAAGACTTAAAAATAAATGAGATATTAAAAGAAGTAACTCAATAAGGCAAAAAGCTGACAGATTTTATAATGATTTTAACAGAAAAGTCTAGTCAATGATATGTGGCATCTCACTGATAACATCATTAATTAATCTTTTGTATGATTATTTTTTCCCTTGTAGTTCATATTTCCACTTGGATTGCTATTCTTTCACTCTTTGGTATTAGTCTAAGATTAAAGACTTCAGCTTTCTTTGAAGTTAGGAAATCTTTTTATGGCTTAGCTGGAAATTATCTCCCTTAATTAACAGGTTACTGGAAAAGTGTTTTAGTGCCTAAGACCATAAAACTAAAGGAAAAATAAAAAAAGAACACCTCTTCTGCTGCTGCTTTGTGGGATAGGCTTTTTTATTATTTATACTGTGGCAACACCCAAAGGTGCCACGCATAAAGCTGTGTGTGTTACAAATTTACATGTGCTAAACATAGTAAAAAGCACCAAAGGAAGACAATTTTTGCCCCCGAACAAAGGTCACCAGATGTTTTCATTTTGTTAGAGTTTGAATATCTATCTTAGAGATATTTATGATTATAAACAACTTTAGTCCAATGTACTTGAAAACTGGCTCACCAAACTCTGGATACTTGCCTGAGATGCAGTACAATTGCTAAGAACGTACACATTATCATATGTTACATTGTACTTCTTCTAACAAAAAGATAAGTGTTCCCTAACTCACGAACATCCTAAAAGAAAAATTGCTCAGCAATTCTGAAAAGAAATAAATAAATACACCTCTGACATTAAGAAAGCTAAAACTTGAAGCCTGTTCATACGGGTTTTCAGGTGAGCAAGACAGCTTGATTTAATAGCACTTAGAGGATGAGATCACATTTGAGAAATGTTTGTTGGCATTTGCTAATATTTTCTCATCTTCCCAATGGTTATCTGAAAGGCTCGAGCTAGCTAGTGCCACATGTACCAGTCCAGGATAGATATGCTGGATATCTCAAAATGTCCACAATGTCACTGTATGTGTTGTGTATGAGTTGGTAGTCAATGCAGAATCCAGAAAACAATTCAGCAGCCTGAGCCCACGTAACTCATGCCACATGAGGAATCCTTCAGTATGCTGCCAGGCCTGTAGTTGTTACCCCATAAAAATACAGGTTCCTTGTAAAATCTTTATCATACCTATCCAGCTTCCTACAGATATTTCAGATAGGCATGGTGTTAAAGCAGCAACAGACACTAGATTGAGATGGCTGAATCAATCCTGAAGAAAAGTAATTTTATATGCTTTCCTGGAGGAACTGTGCAGTGGAATACACCTCAGTAAATGGCAGGATGAGTAAAAAGTAAATTGATATATTTTTTTTAAAACAATACATATTCTTAGAGTAGGTTTTTATGGTGAGTTTATGGGTAACTTTCAGAAAGCATTAGAGCATCAAGGAATTTGGGACAAGTTATATAATTTAGCCAATTTATATTTTCCAGTGTGACATTGTCACAAAACATTGCAAATGAATACGTATATAATATATAGTCACACATCATCGAGCAATTTTTTTGTACATTTATCTAATGTGATCGACCTACCTGTCCAAAAGCTTTGTCAAATCAGATACCCAGATAATAAACCTCCTTCCTGTTGCATCCGTAACTGCTTCACACTGCAGAAATGAAACAATCTGACCCAGAAATAAGAGAAATGGTTTTTCTTGATGACCTGAAAAGTCACGGAATGTGCTGAATTATTCAAAGTCATATTAAATTCTAAATCTCTTTAAGGATTTTACAAAAGAAAATTGCCAAATAAAAGCAATTTTGTGGTTTGAGTACAACTTGTAAGAGGACAACAAAGACCCTTCCTGGGAAATATGCTTTAGTCTGTACATGGAAATGCAACACCAATGCAGACTATAACTCTGTAGCACTATAGTAACAGTACTTCCATTGCTAGAAACAGACCTCAGGTTTTTTATTAACTAGGAATGGTATCAGGACTAGGATTTGCAAGGTTTGCTTTGTCTGGACTAGTCTTGATGTACCAGAACTTTTGCTTTATTTTAATAACTTAATATCTTTAGTTAACAGCAACAGTCTCACAGAAAGATGTCTGATGTATTATTAATTTTAGTTGTTGTTTAGCTTCGTCCAATTTTATTGTACAAGAACTATTGCCTTCACTGTTTTGGTATAAATTTCTTTAACTAATAGTAGTAACCAGTTGTCATCCAGAATGATCTATGACCACAGAACATAATATGTGAAAGTAGTCTTTTACAATATGGGCACAGGATGAAGCACTACAGGATGAAGAACCCAGGGCTACATGCAGATCATGGATCAGCAGTTACTGATCATCAAAGGAAAGAAACTTTCAGTGCTGGTTGAAAACAGTGTGAGTTTAACAAAGAGAGAAAAGACAAATCATGTATGCACAATATAAAACATACCAGAATAGTAAATGTGGGATAAAATAAGAAAACACTGTACAGTGAAGAAAGAACAAGGTGTACTGTTTGTTAGAAAATGTTTTAGAGTAGTCCTGAGTGAGCTCAATTGGAAACAGGAAGAAATCCCAGTCATCAGAGTTGAATTTCTCTTAGTGAAAAATCTGTCATACTGACAATTTGCTGTGACCCTTCCCACACCCGCCTTCTAAAGGAGAGCTAACAATCATCTTAAAAGACCCAAAGGAGCACAACAGTTAGCAAAGCAGAAATAGGGATAGAAGCTAGATAGTTTGTGCATATCGGTTTTACTTTTCATTATTGTGAATCATCACTAATAAGAATACATGAGAGGGGATGTGTTAGTATCATGGTAACTGGATTAATAGTAACAATATGTTTAGATTGCTGATGTTTCAATTATATTACTAGCAAATTCTTATTTGTAAATATTATCTGTGTTTCTTTAGCTCAGGTAAGTTGTTTAGAATATTTAGTCTGGTATCCTGCCTTTGGGACTTTATTGTAAATTGGATACAATCAGGGAAGACCTGGCTGGTTTTGTCATAATCCAAAAAATATCCCATATATCTTAGTATACTTATTCATATTCTGTGAGACAAGGTAGGTAGTTAAGCATTTGAAAGTAGGAAATACTAGCATTAAGGTCAGATGCAATGTTAATTTGGGGCACTTGTGCACATGTTTTATAATATATTCCTTCATCTCTCATGGGATGTTTTCCCTTCACTTCTCTCCTTCTAAAATCCTTGCTTAATATATTTGACAATGTAATGGCTGTAGTAATGACAGCTTTTCCAATTCACAGCCAGTGCAGACTCTCCTACCAAATTGCATTTATCTTTCTTCTGTGATAAATAACATTGCACATTGTATATCTGGAGTTTTCAGCTTCTAATCAATTATTAGGTAAAATGACACTAACCTTTACACACAACATATGTGAATGCCTGGATTCCATTGGGCTCTGTATTATTTTCAAGTTGTTTTTTTAAAACTTGTTGCCATCATGACAGGACACATGTACTATTACAAGCAATGAACAGTAAGTTGGAACGACAATACCATTCCGTTCCTTTTTACCGCCTGCGGGAAATTGCTGTAATGATTTCTATCAGGTCAGACTCAGCATCTCTAGGAGGTCAGCTTCTAAAATAAGGCAGGACTGCTTTCTCTGCTATATAAGATTTGCTGCATATAAATTTTTTTGTTGCATATGTGCTACTTAGAATTTTAGAAAAACAATAATCCCCCAAAGTTAAAAAGTTCAAACAGACAACAAAAAGCATTCTGACTGGAGCTGCATGGTCGTACAGGTTTGCTACACCAGATCATATAGGAAACCACCAGAACAAAAAAATTCCATTTTTTTTTAAATCTGATTGATTTCTCAGAGTACAAAGCACTTACAGGGCATGACTTCTTAAGACATACCAAATACTAGATAATCAGGAACAGAAGATATATATTACTGCATGTGAATATATTTATATGGTTAGAAGTTATATTTGTAAGATTTTTTGTGCATACTTGACTTGATACTTTCTGTAATGCCCATCACTACTCATTATTTAAGCATAAGAATCAAACTAGTCTTTACGCTTCTAAGGTGGGAGTCATCTCAACTTTAATTTTCTGAAAGTCTTACAGTTAATCATTATCATCAAATATAGCTGTGTATACTCCTGCTATTGTAGATGAAGATAGATAGCAAGTAATTTAATCATGGTACATGATACATTATTTTTTGGAGATATCTTCCTCCCTGTTGACTGTAGGAAGGAACCAAGCTAACTTTCTACATGCTGTTTCTCATGGGCAGCAAGAAAAGAAATTATGTTTCTGAGTACAAGCCAAAATCAGACCAAATGTAAGGTGGGTAGGATTCATCTCACCTTATTTTAGAAGTCAACAGTAGATATTTGCACCTGAACTATTTTCTTCTAATGTGCTTTTATTGTGCAAGTCATCTGACCCATTTTAGTGATGATCGTACCTCAGGAAGAAAGGTCATGTGTCTCGTGTATAATTCTGTCTCCTGGTAAACACATAGATCCCTTAAATTCACTCACCACATAAACATTCTTCCATATTTTCTTAAAGTCTGTTTGAGGTCTGAAAGTTGGTATCCATATGTCTAAATATTCATAGTTTGCATAAACAGGGCACACACAAATAGAAAAGAAAAAGAAGTAAATCATCTTGTACTTTTTTTGTAAAAACACTGGCCTAGAAAAAGGGAAACCTCACTTTCTTGAATGGCACAGCCGAAAGGAACTGAGTTCAGAGCTTATGCCTTCTAGCTAAATACCCCAGCAACATACTATGTAGTATCATTTTATGTGCGTGTCCCTGTAAGTGTATCCATGCAGACAAATTGATCAGGTAAGACTAGAGAGAGACTGCAAGCTGGGTTTCTTCTCAGTGGAAATGTGAGTGAGAAAGGATAAATATACACTTCCAGGTCTCATATATGCTGAAGCTTTTCTGTGGTATATTAAGGAATAGGGAAGTATCCCCAAGTCTCTCAGTTTAGACATACTCACATTTTCTGATGAAATAAGGACAGTATTTCCTGTATACCCTGGCTTTAGTATTTCATGGTAATAAGCTAAGCCAAGTGTATAACATCACAAAGTATCTAAGGAAAGCAGAAACAGGCAAACTTTAAGTTATTACAACAACATGCCACATTATTATTTTTTTTGGTTTTGTTGTGAAAATTAGGGACATAAAGGCATACAGTTCCCACTGTTTATTCTCAGTCTCTGTGTGAATCACCCTCAGGTATCAGCTAGCACTCCATTCAGTGACTAAAAAAAAATGCAGTCCCAAGCTTTTGTTGGTCTTCTGACCAAATTTTCTTCTTTCATGTGAAAAGAACACATTAGTAGGGCTATTATGATCTTCCTGCACATGTAGAAACACCCGTGCCAGCAATGAGAGTTGTTTGCAAAACAGAAGAGCAGAATAGATAAAACATGCTCCATTGTGCAGACAGGAGATGAGAATTTAGTTTTAATGATCCCATTATTTTCTGCTAAAAATTGCTACACTGAATAAACTAATTCAATAAATTCTGGGTGACTTTTATTTTAATAACTGGAATGACTTTATGAAACCTAGTTTTTTTACAGAGATTCTGTAGGGCAAATAATTAGGGCAGCTTAGAAAATTCTTTATTTCCCACTGGATATTGCAATTCATAACAAACTAATTAATATTTTATCTGAAAACACTACACATTTTCAGTGTTTATTTTTAATTAAAACTAAGGTGCTGAAACAGTCAATGACAATAACAAATACATGAAAGACATTAAATATGATAATTTTAATTGTTAATTGTGCATTATCACATTGACATGCTAATCATTTATTGCAAAAACGTGGGATACATTACATAAATACTAGCATAACTGTACTGTCTATTTGAGCTACTGAGAAAAAATATGCAGTGCCTATGTAGAATTGTAAAACATAGAAGAACAATGCTATATGGGATTTACTTACCTTTTGAAAGTTTAAAACATTCGCTATGAGGGCATTTTCAATCTTATATTTGAGCTCTGAAAAACAGTAATGCACTTATACCATAATGGTGCAAAGTCAGAAGAGAAACTTTAAAGGCTTTTTCAGGAACAAATCCAACTAAGTATTTAAATACTGCAAAAGTACACCACTGCACAAAGTAGCACAAACAAGAGACGCATCTCGCTGTATCCCTAGTGGAAACTTATTTTCACAGGAAGAGGTATTGTAGAACTCTTATCATCAGTGGCATTACGTAGCTGCCTCAAAACCACCAGAACCTTTTGCTGAAATACCGAGGTGTTTTTTATTAAGGCACCAAAATAAACATTACTGCTTTTTGCCCATGTTTTGTCAGAAAAATAGAAGCTAAAGTCTAATTAGCTTTTTGGTCTTCTCACTTCATGATCATGGAAGAAACATTAAAGAAAAAAAAAAAAGAAGTGTGAACTATTCTAGAATCTGATTGCTTCTGTGTTACAGCTGCTTTCCTTATAGAATGCAAAGAAACAGCTGCTTGGGAAAAAAAAAGAGAGAATGCTGGTTCTAACAGATGAGTGACAAATTTCTCATTGAAAAGAATGCAACAGAATACAATTCCTTTCTGTCCCTTAAGGGCATGAGACAGTGGTTGCATCCTATGAGGTACATCCTATATAACAAAGGCAAGTGAAAGTTTTTCTGTTACTTCATTGAGATTTCACACCTCAGTATGTACAGTTTAATACAAGTTACTGTCTGCAACATAAGCTTGGCTGTTTTTCATAGATGTCAACATATGGTCAATCTCACTTATAGATGTTTCTCGGTATCTTTCAGGTTTTTCAAGCTGTGCTGGGCATAGTACCATTAGTTGGGACTGGTAGTAATGTTTTTTTAAAAGATACTTCTCACAAACAAATTTCGTAATCAGTTTTAGCAGAGAATGTTAGACATGTTCTGTAAATACTCTCTTGGAATCAGTCCTGAAGAAGATCAGCTTGCATGCATCTATGTCTTGGCATAGAAACCAAAGAAAGATCTTTCATTTTTATGTTGTAGTCCTTGTACCTGTCTCATATTATATATTCATGACAATCTATTATTTTCCCCGGTGTTGCTGAAAACAAAGCTAGAAGGTCCATTCACATGCACTTGAACGCACACACACGGATTTTATCATGGTGAATTATTAACTAATAGATATTATAAAATAAAATCATTACTTTGGTGATAAAATGATTACATTGGCAGTTTCAATATTCTGTACAGAAAATGTTTTCTCTGTAAATATCATTGTTTTAGCAGGCTGCAAAACCCTGGACACAAAATCTACTGGAGAATGTCAATAGAGTAAAATTTATGCTCTGTGCTTTGTGTAAATTCTGCTGTTGAAGCAGTCAAGGGGGAGAAAATTGGATGGTGCATAAATTTGCTGATAGTAGATTAAATACCAAAATACACTGCAAAAGAGTCTAGCTTGATTTATCAGGCTTTAATATTTTCTTAGCAAATTCTACTTCTTGGCTGAGCTTACGCAGAAAAGGATATAAAAATGTGCTAACTGCAGATTGTCTTGATAAATGTCCTTAATACTTGTAACTTTTTTAATTTGGCTGAACTGAAAAGGGAGAGGGAGCATGCTGATTAGACTTTTCTACTAACTATATTAATTTTTATACAAAATTATGTTTAATCCTATTGCCAACAGATGTTTAGGATCTCTAGAAATAAAGGATGGGATAGAAGGATGTACAGACAAAAGGAGGGAGACATGGAGGGAGGGAGAGACAGAACTAGGGACAGAAGGAGGGATGGACAATACGGAATTAGGACTTGTCTGCCAGATTAGATTCCAATATTTACTAAAAAAATAGACATAATAGAAAGGTCCAGTTCAAATATAAGTTAGGTTGGGGATAGACCCTTAGATTTTTCTTAACTGTATTTTGTAGAAAACAACAATTTCTTTCTTTCATCCTTTGAGAATTGAATCTCACCTCTGGAATTTTGGAAAGAAGAACCAGTTTACATAAGATTTTGTGTAAGACGTAAAATCAAACACAACCTTTCCAGAATAGAAAATGTTATGCATTACCAAAAGAAAGACATTCAATAAATTCATATGTAAGTGCACAAAATACCTGTACAAAAATACAGATGCCCTTTTTTCTGGGACAGCTCTTTAAGAACTGATATAATCTTGTGACAATGGAATAGCAATGACAACTTAGAAGAATACCAAAATTTCTTTTTCTAGAAATTATTTTAGGATTGTGTTACTAACTGGCATTTATCTGTGTATGAAATAGGGGTGATATCCTACAAACTCGTATTTTAGAAAATCAGCTGTCAATTTAAAAAAAAAAAAAAAAAAAAGT
>NDXB01020575.1:0-29074 GCA_002631895.1 Agapornis roseicollis
GTCAAAACACCAGCTACTAAAGAGAAGAAAAACTGACTGCAACTGCTGAACCCAGGACATAGGGCAAGTAGCAAAGAAGCCTGGAAGAAAAGTTAAGACCAAAAATAATTGTAAAGGCATTCAATACAGAAAAGTTCTATAGCCAAAAAGTTGTAGTTCTTTAAATTAAAAAAAGGTTGCCCCCCCTTCCTTGCCACGGCACAAAATCTAACAGCTTCTATTATAAAACTATCTTTTGAGTCATTCCATTGGAAAAGACTTTTTTTTTTCTTAATAAAATCAAGTTTTGTGAAAGATCTAGAACTTTTAGGAAGACATTCCAAACTATTTGAGGAGACAGGAACACGAGGATAAAAGAAAACATTAATTTCTTGGCACTCAAGGCTTTATACACTTCTTTTTTTATCTCAATCATCCAGTATCACAGGTTGTTTAATATTTAATATTGCAAATTATTTGACCTAGGTAGAAACAAGAAGTGTATTTTCTGCACAGAGCATTCAGAATGTCAGTCAGATTACAACTAATGGCAGTGCTGAGGTTTATTAAAACTCCTGTGGTTCACTTAGCCAAAGAGCTTTCTGGCATCACTGAGAATGACATATTATAGTTGCTGTTAACATTTTAAATGATTAAGTAAAAAGATACTTAGTGTAAAACAACCAATATGTACAGAGAAAGATTGAAATATTATCTCTTGTCTACAGATAAACAACCAAATTGCTATCTATCATTTTATTGTGCTTTCCATCATATGTCAGACATGACACCACTGATTTCAATGCATCCCAAATGAAGATAACAAGCCATATCTTATGTGATGATTCTTACCATGCATAGTATCTGCTTCCAACCAGATGTAAGAATTGTTGAAACGTAGTTGACCTGCTGTCTAGCTGCACATAGCTTGTTCCAGAAGCTGCTACTTGAATAGCACTTGAAATTCCAGTCTTTGCCTCAGAAATTGTTTATTGTAAAGTCTACACACACTGAAGACTCTGGAAAGCTAGATATCTCCCTTGCCTTAATCCTCCTACAGAGTAGCAGCATTAAGTCAGTTTTATGACTTCTGTATATATATATAAACCTGCACTCCAGACAGAGGCATGGAGGAAGAGTTCTTCTGAGCTCAAAATTTTCACACTCCGGTTTTCCTCCCAGATATTCTAGTGTGATTAAAAGGAAACTTTGCAAAACAAATTTATGTTGGAGTAAAATCAAAGGCAGCACGGATTAACTGACCTTTTTGGAACTGTGTTCCTTACTTCCAAAACAGTAAAATATTGAAAAATGGATAAGCCTGAACGATGAGTGGCATTAAAATAGAAGGAGTTGAAACTTCAGAAGAAAGGTCTTCCAGATGTACTGCAACCATTTGCTAAGGTCTCCCCCCACTCCCTGATTCGATCATTTGCTATAAGGTGGGCAGAGTTCAACACTGCAAAATGGAAATGGAGTTAAACTGGGGGAAGGCAGCTTCCTCTCCTTTCATACATCAAAAGCAGGTTTTCTTCCTCAGTAATTCTCAAACCATGATGGCATCTTACACTTTACTCCGCCTGCCCCACCATCTACCTCATATTTTACAGCTGAAATGCACATACTTTTTTAAAAAGATACAGCAAAGCCAAGAACAGAGTTTAGACAGGACAACTATGAACACAAGTTTTCCTCTCAGGAAAAGAAGAAAAAAGTGCTGTCAGAGAGGAAATGACTTGGCATGAAAGCTAAAATCCTTTCCCTAGTACGTGAAAGATACACATTGCAGGCCATACATTGGAAAAGTGTTCCCTGATTAAAAAAAGTAAAAATAAAAGATCCTTCTCTTGCTTTACAAGTTACATAGGCCTGGGAATCAACAGGGGTATAGTAACCTCCTTGCCTTTATTTTAGCAGTCCATGTTATGATCAAGGTCTTACTATACAAAAGCATTTAATGTGGAGTCACTAGAGTCAGTGCAAACTTTCAGAGGTTAACACAGCTTTTTTGTAATTAAGTTTTTAAAAAAGAAGAGCAAAAATGTGAAATGTTCCCAGAATGAGAATTTGCCTGCCAAGATCCACACAGGCCCATTTTTTTATGGACAAGTTACAACTCTTTTAAAATGCTTTTTTAAATGGAAATACAAACGTTGGTACAATTTAAAATGAATGAGTTCCATAAATAGAGAAAGTTTTTATAGTCTTTTCCAGGTGTTCTCTTCAGAATTGCTTTCCTTGGCAACTCTTCCCTGTAGTTTCCCATAATGTTAATTAGCACCTTGGGCTGGGCTTTTGGGTATGTGAGCCTTTAGTCACCTTCAAGTGTTTTACAGTTTGAGGACCATTGTGTTTTGCTTAGCCAAAATTGTATTTTTATGCTGAATGAAAACAGAGGGTTAGCAGTAGTTCTCACAGCATCACAGACCACCTGAGGCTGCAGGGCACCACTAGAGATCCCCCAGTCCAACCTCCTGCTCAGAGCAGGGACTGTTGTAGGAGGTTGCCCAGGACCAGAGGCCTTTGAATCTCTCCAAGTGTGGAGTCTCCAAAACCTCTCTGGGCAACCTGCACCAGTGATTGATCACCCTCATCATAAAGAAGGTTGTTTTTTTTTTTATGCTAAAATGGAATTTCTTGCATTTCAGTTTGTGTTCCATTTACTATCAACTCCAACAGGTAACAATGAAGGCTCTCAACTCCAGAGAATGGAGTATGGCATAAAAAGATATGCAAAGGATGAAATATTGAAGGGATGATCACACAACAGAGCAGGATGCTTGTCCTGCTGCTACATAGAATCATAGAATAGTTAGGGGTGGAAAGGACCTTAAGATCATCTAGTTCCAACCCCCCTGCCACAGGCAGGGACACCTCACACTAAACCATGTCATCCAAGGCTCTGTCCAGCCTGGCCTTGAACACTGCCAGGGATGGAGCATTCACAGCTTCCCTGGGCAACCCATTCCAGTGCCTCACCACCCTAACAGGAAAGAATTTCTCCCTTATATCCAATCTAAACCTCCCCTGTTTAAGTTTGCACCCGTTGCCCCTTATCCTGTCACTACAGTCCCTANGGGCAACCCAGTGCCTCACCACCCTAACAGGAAAGAATTTCTCCCTTATATCCAATCTAAACCTCCCCTGTTTAAGTTTGCACCCGTTGCCCCTTATCCTGTCACTACAGTCCCTAATGAATAGTCCCTCCCCAGCAGACCTATAGCACCCCCGTCAGATATAACCATTCACTCTTCCTATTAGTAGCATGAATTTTTGCTAAACAAAACAGTATCAGAGATTTCTCTTTTCTTGTGGCCTGGGTACTGGACAAATTACCTCCCACCTTTATCCCATTTTGGAATGTAAATGCGATAGAGACACTGAGCTGGAATACAGTAGGCTACGACATGGCTGTGTCTGTAAGCAGGAGGACCTGCAACATGGAATTCAGTGGGGCCAATAACATGGTGAACATAAATATCACTTGTCAGCTGTAATGACACAAGCCACAACTCTCTAAACATGTCTTCTTTTAAAAACTAGTGAAATGCATATTTTGTTGATGAGTAGAGGCTTAGAAGTTAACCACAGAGATACAGTTTTTGTGGTTGTTGTTGTTCTTATGGTTGTTATATATTGTTATTATTATATCATTCCTGGACCTTCAGTTAGAGAAGATACTATATATTTCTCTTTTTATGAAGAAACAGCAACAGTCAAAAGAAAACCTTGCACTGGGTGTTGTACTTAGTATTTGACAACATGTGTAAAATCACAGCTGGATTGACTAAACCTTATTTAATGATTACATATCTAAGAGATTTCTTTTACATATTGGTTCAGTTAACATTCAGCAAACACTTTGCTCATGGTATCCATGCCTATATGCTACTTTCTGACGAAAGAATATTAAAAAGTAGTTATTCTATTAGAATGTTAGATCAGTATACCTACTGCAAGGACTCTTGTAAGAGATGGATTTGTTGGTCAAGCAAAAATTTGGAACAGACGCAGCCTCTTTTTCATAAACTGAGCTCTCAACTTTGTGCTAAATGTGTGCAGTTTTAAGATTAGATTTAAGATCCTCCTCCCTTGATATGTTTAACTCCTTTCAGCATCATAGCTAGTCCGTATCACTTCCTTATCCTAAAATTGCTCACTTCTTGTTTACATCTTTGCAATGTTGAAAGCAGAAAATAGACTGAAAGTCACAAATGATTTTACATTTTACACCTAACCTATTTTTTTACATAATAATCTGTAATTTACATGACTCATAACTAGTATATGAGATTATAGAACAAAACATTAGTGATTGGGGGGTGGGGGTTGTATTTATGTATTAAACAGAGAAGTGTAACCATTTTAACTGCTTTGCTGTACCCTCCCTGGAATTGACCATATACATAACACAGGGCAAAGCAAGCTTCAATCCTGTACACTAGGAATAGGGAAGGAGCAGGGAGAAGCAAACATGAGCAAAACTGTCCTGTCAAGAACCTTTGAGAAACATCAGCATCATACTGTAAGTGAAAAGGCAAACAGACCTCACCTCTCCCCCTCCCTCTCCTCTCCCCTTTCTCTTGTCAATTACTTATGTTTCTTCCTACTGAGACATGAATTACATCATTAGAACATGTCCTATTTGGATACGTAACTTATAAACACAAAATGAATACTGGAATATGTCACGGTACTGGCTTACCTCCCTAGGAAACATGTATACACACACATACAAATAAAGAGTTTAAAGAAAAAATAATAAATCCCAAATCAATTGAAAGCATAATATGAAGCTTTGGTTAAGGTGAAGTTAATGGAAATTTATGCACTTGCTTTGTTGGAGTCCTTGGGGTTTTTACATTGCCTTGTTGAACACACGTGAAAGTAAAATTCTTGAATTGTCAAACCTTTTAAATGCAGTATTTCTCTGCTAGGAGGATACATAGCCAAACACATTAACACCAATATATGGTGTTCATTTTCAAATTAGTCACCTTTTGATCAGTAAGTTTCTGGAACTATAGATTTATTCAAGGTATTATTAATATGATCATTTTTCCTGAGGAGAAAAGATCTGCCTCCTTCTCTCTAAGGGAGTATTACTCACTTAAACCTGCATATGTCACCTGCTATTCCTACTAAACTAGTGTTCAGTATTGCACAAGCATAAAATAAAGGAGGCATTGAGCAATCAGAATTAAGACAACCCTCTTTTTTTTTGGCATTTTCTCAAAAATATGACAAAACTACTGGGACTGAAAAGTTCTTTATCATTCAGTTATCCATGGCTGTTTCTCAGACCTGCTACCATCTATGTTTTCTTGGTGAGTACATGGGAGTTCGCCTTCCATGTGACACTGGCCAGATCCAGTGTAGTCCTAGATACGTACCGGTATCTGAGTAAATCTCAGAGACTTTCCCATCACAGCTGTAAAGATAAACTTTGGGAATTAAGTTTTTTACTTAGTTCTGGTTTTTACGTCATTACCAATGAATCTGTTTAGTTTCTCTGTATGTTACAGGACACTACTCAGCTGTATGTTTAAATAAACAATTTAGTTTAAATAAACAATTACACATATAAATTAAGTAGTGTTTTCCTTCTGTAAATTACACAGTATTTTCTCTTGGTAAATGAACTTGGTCTGACTGGAAAGAGACTAAGTATTTTGAGTTAATTCCCTTGCCTGCAGTTACATTTCTGTGCTTGAAAGTTCAGCAACTGGCTGATTTTAATCCAAAAAAACATATGTCAGAGGTGCCAGGTGGACAAAAGCAGACTTCCATTTAATTGTACACTTGTGTCTATTCACACAACAAGCCACAAAATGAGCTTACTAACCCTGCACTGCCAACATGTAACATGCCCAGGGGGAACCCTGGCTTTAGTTTCCAGCCTCATTCAACTTTTCAGCCTTTCTATTGAGACATCACTAAGCCACATTTGTAAAGCACACTGTTTGTGGATGTGTCACAACAACACTGATGTAGAACCTAGGCGTGTCTTTTCATAGGCAAACAATATTCTCATATATTGCACCCCTAGCATTCAGGACAGTTTTTCTCTTCTTCTGTATTGACCTCAGACATTCAGATCAGAAGTGAAGCAGACATGACTCTCACAGGCAATATAAGCTACGAAGAGAACACCATTTGTGGTACTTAAACATTTGAAGAAGTTAAAAATGTAAGATATCCCACTAAGCAAGGCAAAGAAAGATAAATGCCTCCTGTTTTTTCCTGTATGATGAACTGCAAAAGCATTGGCCTTGTGTTCTATTCACTAGATGACAGCTCCAAAGCGTCCCAAGATACCATTGATTGGGACAATCCGAAGCACAAATACAGGCTAGGCAGTGAATGGATAGAGAGCAGCCCTGAGGAGAAGGACTTGGGCAGCACTGATTGATGAAAAAGCTCAACATTACCCAGCAGTGTGAGCTTGTGGCCCAGAAAGCTAACTATGTATTGGGCTGCACCAAAAGAAATATGGCTAGCAGGTTGAAGGAGATGATTCTTCCCCTCTACTCCACTCTCATGAGACCCTCCTGGAGTATTGTGTTCAGCTCTGAGGCCCTCAACAGAAGAGTGACATGGACCTGCTTGAGTGAGTCTAGAGCAGGGCCATGATCATGGGGTTGCAGCATCTCTCTTAAAAGACAGACTGAGAGAAGTGGGCTTGTTCAGCCTAGAGAAGAGAAGGCTCAGGGGAGATCTTACAGCAGCCTTCCAGTTTCTAAAGGGGGCCTACACATTTTGGTTTATCAAGCAATTAAAAAAAAAATATAAGTAATTGAAAATGCGGCATTTTCAGAATGATTCATTACAAGCAATTAACAAGTGGGAAGAGGGACACAGTTTACTGCCATCCTTATGGCTAAGTGAAGTTCATTTGCACAGCAAGTAATCTGAACCAACTGTTGGTATGACTCTCAAACAACATCGAATGAAGGCTGTTAATTCTTAAAAACAAACAAAAAATACATTAGGGATTATTTAGTTAAGTCTGGTTTAAGGGCAAAGTAAGCTACGAAGGAAAAAGGCCGCTTTAACATTGAACACATTGTTCACCAAGGAGTTTAAAACAGTTTAACCCGACTTCTAATTCCTTCCTCCACCACCTAGTGCTGTATCAAGCTACAAAGCGTCCCCACGTTCTCTCTCAGTCTAGCCGACACCCCTCGCTGCTTTCAAGCTGCCCCCGGCCGGCCGGCCACACAGCCTCAGGGCTTGTCCCGCCAGGACCAGCGTCCCTACAGCTTCCCGGGACGACGCCCGCCTTGCCGAAGGGGTGCGTGGGCTACTCCCAAAGCGACCCGCCGCCGCGCCGCGTTTCCTCTCGGCTTCTCGCAGCACCTCCCTCGCCGGCCTCCGCCCCCCAGAGCCGAGGCCGGCCGCCGCCTTTCGTGAGCCCAGTGCCGAGCGGGCAGGGCGCTGAGGAGGGCGGCGCTGAGGAGGGCGGCGCTAGAGCGGTCCCCCGGGGCCAGGTGAGCGGCTGCTCGGCTCTCGGGGAGCAGAGGCGGCGCGGAGAGGGCGGTAAACGCTGGGGCTGTGAAGGTCGGAGTCCGCCCTTCGTTGCCGGGCTGAGGTGAGTGACTCTCCAGGGCTGCGCGGCGGAGGTGCGAGGCTCTCCGGGGTGAGGGCAGGGAGGTCCAGCGGGCACCTACCTGCGACGCTGGCGGTGGCGGGCGGAGGAGGGCAGGTCGCGGAGCTTTGACCTCCGCAGCCAAGCGCCGCGGCTCCCGCTTAGTCACGTCGCCCTCACGGGTCCTCCTTGAGTGGCGCTTGTGAGTTTCGTCTGGGAAAAACCCTCTCGCGAACGCTAGCCCTGCCGCTCGCTGCCGGAACAGCTGGGGGTGGTGGTTGGGACCCGCCGCCGGCCCGGTGTGGGGTGTGAGGCCACGGTGAGGGGCTGCGGGAGCACGTGTCTGAGTTCGTCTGGAGGGGGACTGCGCATTTGACCAGGTACATTCCGCGGTGCTGCTGGTGGGAAGATTTCTTTCTGGGTTTCAGCCTTATTTTTAAGCGCTTAATCAGAGGCTATAAGAATAAAAAAAAAAAAAAAAAAAAAAACNTGACCAGGTACATTCCGCGGTGCTGCTGGTGGGAAGATTTCTTTCTGGGTTTCAGCCTTATTTTTAAGCGCTTAATCAGAGGCTATAAGAATAAAAAAAAAAAAAAAAAATAAAATCAGTAACGTATTTAAACCGGCTTAAAAAGTGACCTGTTCTGTCTAATGCGGTTTAAGACGAAGAGCTAGGATAGCGTCCCGTTGGAATACCGCCTTGCTATGCTGGGTCAGGGTTTGCTCTCACATACGTTTTCTACGGGAATGAGTGCTGAGAAAGTATTCAGCTCAAAAGCTTTTGCTACTTTTCTTGTACATTCTGCAAGGTAATGTGTCACTGAAAGTAAAACGTCTTTGGAGTCACCTGTCGTGTACAAAACTTGGTTTAGGAGGTTTTCTGTCTTTTTGCTTAGTCCTTTTACACTGTGTAAGTGAACTGGAAGCATCCTTGCCTAGATGCATTCAGTTTTGCTTTGCAAATATATAGGTTTTGTTATTCATGAGTATTATTTGTAACAGTACTTAACTGTGTTGCATTTACTGTGGGACTGGCTTGTATTATGCAGAAATGTTGAAGAAATATTTGTAAACTAACTCATTAGCCTTCTAAAGGCATGCCTATCAAGCCAATTGAACATGCAGTTGTACAAGCCTGGGCTAGTTTTGGCTTACATGAAGTCAGTTATAGTAATGCTGAAGACATGGTAGAATGAGCTTCAGCAGGAGCCAGAACACAGTTTATGACCTCAGGCATGCAGGTCTAAGTGTTACTCCGTCCCAAAGGAAATTAATTTCTGTCACTTGTGCTGGAAAGGTAAAGTTGGCATTATGTGTCTCAAAACACATTTCTCCCTTTTGCTTGCATAGGCTTAACAGTGTACATCGTCTTTCAAAGAGCGCTGCTCAAGTTGATATTTATGTTCTCTAGCTTTAAGCTTGTGACTTCAGCCCTTCCTTCGTAAGCTGTAATGTATAATTCTGTAACTGTTCACATGGGGCAGACAAGCAGGGTTTGTTCCTCTGTTGGGTGATGGGAAATGTGTTTGGTAAATTGAACTAATGAACAGAAAGCATTCTTGGTTTGGAGGGTCTCCAAGAACTTGTCTTCACTGAGGAAGCACGCTTAGGAATTACTGATAAAGACAATCTATAAAGTGAAATGCATTGAATGAAGATGCAGGGAAGAAATTACTTGTAAACAAAGTTTGCTCAGATACGAGTTTGGGCGACAAAATTTTCTACTTACACTGCAAACTAGCATGATATTGCTGTAGTGGCAGTCAGACACCAAGCCTATTATTGTATTAAGAATCCTTATTAATACTAATTTAGCATCTTAAGGTAATCCTATAGATCAGATGGAGTTTGTAAGCATGTTTTTTCTCTAAAATGCCTTCTAAATTTAATGCTAAAATCTCACAATACGTCAACAGAAATTGTCTCAGTTTAGAGCCAGATGGAGAGAGATAAAGGACTAAATTCCCATTCTTAAGTTAATTGCTCAATTTATGCAGTTTTTTTGTGCTGTGAATGCTTTCAGTCAGGTCTTCCACTAATAACTGTAGAATGTTGGCAGAGAAAGTTTTGGTCTTCATGAGAGAGTAACTGTTGTTAAATTTGGACAGTTTTTAGTTCTTAATATGTAATATGATCAGTGGCCTTGGCAAACCCAGTAGAGCTTTAAAACCAATCGCTACAGTTGAGTTTGAAATTTTATGTTTTCAGTCAAATAGTAGACTAGATTGTTCGAAAGCTGAAATCAGGGTGGCATATACCATTAGTCTCATTGACTTCAATGGAAGAATTGGCATGAAAAAGGCATGCTATTTGGCCTGAAATGTTAGCTTGCTGATAAATGATAAGTGCAATAGTATTACTCTATCTAGGTTCAAGCAAAACCTTTGCTTTTTTTTTTCAGATGCATGGATTTAGAGGATATTGGTTTGTTGCAGCACATTGGTAGGTGCTGCTCATGTTGTGAAAAAGAAAGGAGCAGAGTGAATAATTTGATGATTTTTAGGTAGGTGCTCATGATTATGAGGGTCTTACTCTTTCCAGTTGTGAATTCCTGATGTAGATCTTTTCCAAAGTGTAACTCTACTTGCTCTATGAACAGGTAGGCTTGCGTAATTAATAAGGACTCTATTATTTGGGAGTCTTGCATTTGTTTTGTGCCAGAATATCTTTAATTTATTGTTGTTCAGGGTGGACAAAGGATCTTTTGTAGTAGACATTAAATCAAAGACAAAAAAAAGGATCTCAAACTCCTTCCTGCATGAGTCACTTTGATTTGTCTCCAGCTTGTATACCACAGGTGCTCAATCTGTGAGTGTTTCTTACATCAACTTCAGGACAGTTTTACTCCAGGTAGTATGTAGTGGAACTGATACAAGATTTAGGAAGTGTAATTGCCAGCTGAAGTCCCAGCCTCAGCATTTTCTGTTTTTCTTTTATCGAAGAGCGCTACAGCTCAGAAATCTATTTATTGTTCGACACAACAGCTGCTTTTCAGCTAGTGCCTTAGTGAAACAGTGATTTAGTTCTTCTGTTCTAGGTCCTCTTCTGCTGAAATACAGTGTTCTTAACATCTCAAGAGAAAAAGCTATAGTTGACAACATGATTTGCTTATTTTTGTTTGCTTTAAAAGAAAACTACAATGTCAGTTATACTAGATAAGACATTGTACAGAAAACTAATAGTTTCCCAGACTACTTAAAATACTTTTTAACTCCACAGAATTTAGGGGAAATTACCTGAACTTATCACATTATTTCTGTTTTCTGAAATTTGCATTAAGTTATTACTTCAGGTGATCCCTTATTTGCCAAAACAGAACAACCACTCAGAAATTGAGCACTGTGTGTGTATGTTGTCATTTATGGTGTTCTTTAAAGGAATCATTAAAGAGTTAGGGCCTAAAAGATCCATCAGTAGGTTTGCCAGAAGTTTTCATGTTTTACAAGATGTGACACATATAGAAATGGTAGAACTAGCAACAAAATGGGTGATGTGAGAATGCTGAGTATAGAATCATAGAATCATAGAATAGTTAGGGTTGGAAGGGACCTTAAGATCATCTAGTTCCAACCCCCCTGCCATAAGCAGGGACACCTCACGCTAAACCATGTTCACCCAATGCTTCATCCAATCTGGCCTTGAAACATGTAACAAATCCCAACATCTTTCTGCTTTATGTTTTTAGTGGTTTAAATATACTCTTTAAAATCCCTTTCATATTCTTTAGAGAAAAAGTTACTGTGGCTCTCTGCCTGGATTTATTAGACATCTGGGTATGCCCAATTGTGAATGTTGCCAAATTCCTGATTTCTGAGTTACCAGCAAGACTTTGAATATCTTTGGGGTTTTTGCACCAAATTAATTATGGCCATAAACTGACTGAATAGGTTTCTGATAATACTAGTCACTTCCTGTTCTGAAGTCTGTGGGACTTAGTTCCATCATTACTTATTCATAGCATAATCCAAGTATTCATACAGCTTGAATTAAAAAAAGCTTTCTCTTTTTTTTTTCCCCTCACACTTATCTACGTTTCAGCTAGTCAGCATTGTGGTTAGCATGGCTTATTTGTAAGAAGGCTATCGCTTTTTTTATAGGCATGGTGGTGAAAGAAGCCATGTGGAGCATGCTTGTAAAAAATAAGTTTTCTGAGCTGATACGTTCATGGGGACTATAAACAAAAATGGTGCTGGTTTAAATAAGTTATTAAGTTGCTTTGAAGTCGTTGACTCTGTTGTGTGATGACTTTTAAGAATTCAAGAATGACTGCTGTTGACTAACTTGTTTCAGTTGTACTGGTCTAACGTGGGTTCTAGTCAGAACTTGGCTGCCTCATTTTCCCTGACAACTCATTATGGGGTTTGTCCTTTCCCCTGTGCTCCATAGACTTACATTGTACCCTAAGGAAGAGCAGTGTTAAAAGAGGCCCAGAATACTGTTCTGTCATAACCCTGTTTCCTCAGATGTCTTAATAGAGACCACCTAAATATTTGCCAAAGG
Organism: Agapornis roseicollis; assembly: GCA_002631895.1. Lineage (NCBI taxonomy): Eukaryota > Metazoa > Chordata > Aves > Psittaciformes > Psittacidae > Agapornis > Agapornis roseicollis. The sequence continues at coordinate 12,068 of NDXB01020575.1, forward strand.
ACTGAGGTGCAAAAGTGACTGTATTTCCCTAGGGTAGTGGTGCTGTATTCCTAATCGTCCTGGAAGGTGCTCTTCTATCTTTCAAAAGAGATGAGCTTTATTTCTTTGGTACAAAGAAACTATAAATTTTGGTCATTGGGCTGTTGACTACAACAGTGTGAGAGGTTGTTTAGAAAAACCCCAACCAAACAAGAAACCTTTATCAAGTATTGTGCTTCTTGGCTTCCAGAGAAATTTAACTGCTCCACATGCAAGATCCAAGAGACCTGCTAAGTCCATAAAGTAAAGCTTAGGATGAAACCACAATATAATTTCTATTTTAGGGTGCTGCCAAGACAGCATGAAAAGGGGAGTGGGGAAGGAAAGGCAGAAACAACTCCCTCCTGCTCTTCTCCCTTACACTATGTACAATGACACAAGTTGTAGTAAGAGGGAATTAAGTACCAAAATTGCTTTTTGGCATTGAAGTAGCTAATCAGGAGCCATACAATAGAATATTACAATCATGAATTAGGTTATACAAACCTTAATTATTAAGCTTACACTTTTATGTGAATCTAAGGTGAGATCTATGAGCTGAACTGAGGGAGGACCTTGGCTTGCACAGCTTGGTATTTACAAAGTAGAATAAAATTGAGTCTTTCTAATACCAGTATCATGAAGTAGTTGAAATACTGTTGAAAGTTGAAATAGATTTCTGGGAGAATTTTTCCTCCTGTTTATTTCTGTTAAAAACTGAACCAGTGTCCTATGAGTTTCAGAGAAGGCTGATGCTTGTAATTAAGTGGCTTGTTGCTCTCTGTAAGACAATTTATTAAAAGCTGAAATGTTTAATATCTTTCAAAACAGTAAAGATTCGTCAGGAGGATGAATTCCTCCTTGAGCTGGCTTCACACACTGCCACTGCAGTCTTAGAAAAAACTGGTGTTCTGCATAAAGTGACTGTATAGGACACAGTATGCTTGTTTTTACAGCCTTTGATAAACACTGGAGAAAATTAATGAAAACCAAGCTATTATCAGACCGTAATAATCCTATTACTGTCTTCTGGAAAAACGCATTAAAAAACCCCCTGTGGAACAACATTCTTAAATCAACGGTGCTACTTCTGCTGTTAAGTCAGTGAACACAGTATGTGCCAGAATTCACAGTGACATAAGACTTTCCAGCATAAGTGTCCTCCCTATTACATCTGACTTGCTTCAGCCAAAATTTAAAAATAAAATAAAATAAAAACTTTACTAGGTTTTGGTTCCAGTCTGGAAAATACAAGGGGTTGATGGAAGAAGTCTGCAGTCTTGCATTTCTGAAAGTAAGTAAAGGCATCGAGAAGTTTTCATACCTGGACAATACAATGTTTCTCTTGCTCTTTTCTGCCTTTAATCACCTGGTATAGATTTGAATGGTGCAGACTGTCACAGAACAACAGCCAGAAGCTTACCATTCACTATTACCTTCCTCCTCAGAAGGAAATTCTATAAATTTATTGGGCACAAGTACTAAAGTAGACAGAATGAGCCCCAGACTATGGATAAAGTAAGTGTGACTTGAAAAAAGCTTGCTACTTGGTCAGCTGACCAAACAACCTTATCAAAACATGAGTTTTAGGCATTCAGGAGAAGCAAGCTGAAGACCAATTTGGATGTGTTTCCTGTGAATCTTTAGATAGCTAGCCTGCCTTTGAAATTTCTTGCATTTTTAACTTTTTTTGTTTGTTCCTGCATAGGTCTGTGTGTATTAGCTGTGTCCACTGTTTTATTTTTTGTCAGCTTTAGCATGCTTTATTTTCGTATTGGTTTTATCAGCAACCTTCTTGCTGGTTAACACCCATGCAGATGTTAGTCAATTTGACAGTTGCCTTAGTGCATTTAGGTTTTAAATGTAGCATCCAGAGCCTGCAGAGAGGAAGCAGTATGTGTCATCATCCAGATTAGTCGGTTTCAGTGCAATCACAATGTTGGTATTTTTCCGTAATTATTGAAAACACTGTCCGGCAATGGTGTCACAGTGCTCTAAGTTTTGAGAGGCCTTTGCTTTGTTTTCTGTTATGTTATTGTAGGTATATAATTTATTTGTGTGTACATTTAATCAGTTTTCAGAATGTCAGTTACATAGCAAGTAGTGATAGGACAAGGGGTAATGGCTTTAAACTGAAAGAAGGTAGATTTAGATTGGATATAAGGTACAGGTGGTTTACTGTGAGGGTAGTGAGGCACTGGGACAAGTTGTCCAGATGCTCCAAGTTGTAGATGCCTGATTCCTGGAAGTGATCAAGGCCAGGTTGGACAGGACTTTGAGCAACCAGATCTGGTGGAAGGTGTCCCTGCCCATGGAAGGGGGAGTTGGGAGTATATGATCTTTAAGGCATTTCTAACCCAAGCTGCTCTATGATTCAGTGATCTTTAGGTGCCCCAAGAAATTTGGCTTGTTTTATAAACAAAGCTGGAAGGCAGAAGGGATGAAGTCTCTGCCTCTGTAACCATCCTCAAAGGGGACTGCATGGTACAGCTCCACTCAAAGTGATGTGTGAGAAACCTGGACTGCTTTCCAGCTGTGTACACACTGGCGACATATCCTGAAAGAGTTCACCATTTAGAGTCCCTGAAAAGAAGGAAACCTATTATAGCCTGGTATAGCATGTGCAAAATACAGTCAAGTTTGCAAGCAGCATGAATGCTAACATACACTCGTATATGCATCAAACATGATGGTAAAGTTAAACTTCTGGTGTCATGCAGGATTCTTCTGTGTACCATAAAGCTGATAAAAAATACATAAAGTTTATTGCTTTGCATTTGTTTCAAGAACCAATTATAGAATCACTTGTAACCTGTGTATCTCTAAACATTTTTGTTTTAAGAAATAATGCATGCAAAAAACATACTTCATGTAACATTTCTTTTAGTATATAAAATCAAAAGATGTACTTTTTTTTTGAAAAGATTTCATAGAACTTTATCCCTTTTAGTAGGAGGTATATTCTTTTTCCACCACGATGTCCTATTACTCCCATTTGGTACCCATCACTAGGAAGAAATGTGAACAAATCAGGTTTTCATTATACTGTCCATGAACTTGCTGCCCACAGTCACTTGAGGCATTTCTCTTCTTTCCTTGAGAATGAGATGATGATTGGGAATCAGTCTCTTGCTTCTTCCTTAAAAGTTCACTATGCTGCTATTAAAATGTCAGGTGACAGAACTTTCTGGGTAGTGGACTGAAGAGATGCTTTGTGTATACTGACTGAGATTATCAAAGCTTTTTGGATAATATCTCCAAGTTTGCTGTCTGGGTGGTTTTAGTTGGTTTTGTTTTTATTTTTCCTGTGTGTAGGTCTTTTGTGGTTGTTGTTGCTTGTTCATTTGTTTTTCGAATGTTGAAAGCCTTATTTGTGCAAGGACTTAGGGTCGTGCTCAGATGTATTTGTGAGACTGTGGAGAATTCCATCTTGAGTGGGTTTGTTTTGTTTTGTTTTTTGCTTTGAGCAAACAGCTCTTTCTTTCTCAGCAGCTTGGCAATATACAAGGTATCTGTGCATTTCTGTATGCTGTACACCCAAAAGTGTAACAGGGTTGAAAAGATTTACACTCTTGGATTGGAAACATAATTTATCATAATATCTTGACACCTGCACTTTTATTAGTCACAGTGTTTTGTTTTGTTGTCATTTTTTTCCTTTTAGAATGGCTGCCTGGGGGAAAGAGCATGGCTGCATTCGCAGAATACAGGACATTTTCTTGAGGTTCAGGATTGTTATAGCAATTCTTTTACTTCATTTGTTCCTGGCTACAGCAGGCAAAGGTAAGATATTCTTTCCTCATTTATCTAGTGTTGGTATTCCAAATAGCATTAGACTTGATGAATAGGAACAGGCAAGTTTCTGCCCCCTTGGAATCAAGAGGAAAAACTGCCATTAACAAGCAGTAAACCACTTTGTGTTTAACACTTTGGATATGCAAACCCTATGCTTTAGAGTATTTGTTTTCATAAAAAATCATCAGTGGTGACTTCTTTTCAGCTGTGGATGTGGGCAAGATGTAAACCCAATATATAATAACAAGGAAAATGACTTTCTAGCTATTTTTGAACTAGAAGTGTTACTATTTTCACAACGTGATGTTAAATCTTTCAAAGTGTTCTTACATGAACACCACAAGATCCTTTGAGCTTCACTAACCGCATGTATAAGCACAGGATATCTCCTGCATTGCTCCAGGTTGTGCTGAATATGGCTAGGGAAAGGATAGAAAGATACAAAATGTGTAACAGAAATGATGCATTTAATTTTGATAGTCTGCTCATGTTATAGAACAGTAAATGAAAAATAAATTCTTATGGTTCTTGTACAAATTTGTTAACTGACATGGTGATGCTTTTGTAGGTGGTACAGAAGAATAAGCAATTTGTATTTTATTCATGGCTATTCTGTAAGCTGGCAGATACAAATCTGTTGTCTACTACCACTCTGGACCTCAGCTAATGTAGATTTACAATTTACATTTGCAAATGACAATTTACATTTACAATTTACATTTACAAATGACAACTGTGCTTGTCATTTGTAAAGCTTCCTTATGTCAGTGGTGTGTAATACAGTCATCATGTTAGTAATGTGCGTGGAACATTAAAAAATTTAGGGGTGTTTATTTCCATGTACTGAATGGATATTTTAGAAACCGCTGCCTGTGTCATGGCACGTTATTTTGGCTCTAGAAGGTCAGAGTTTCTTGCAGTTTAAATGTGCTTAGTAAGTATGCCTGCTTAATGACATTGTACTGACAATAAAATTTCATATATTTACAGACTAGATTAATTCTGATTATAGTCCTCCAAATGTAGTAATTTTCATAAAAGGAAGCTTTTATTGAGACACAGGTTGACATTCAGGTGACAAACCAGGTATTATGATGGTGAGGTTTTAACCTTGTATACTTTGAATAGTAAAAAGGGCAGGACTGCTCAGCAGATGGTTGGATGTTCTCTCCCAACCTAAGATGCAAAAGTATGTTTGTGTTCTCCAGGAAATATAAAGAAAGAGGAACTGCCTGTATTCTTTCTGATATTTAGGACACTGAGTAATGTGATACAGTTTATCCCCTTATCCAAATAGAAGTATCAATGAAGAGGAGGACTGACATTCATTTTGAGGGAACAGTTCTTAGCTTTAGATTTCCAAAGCAATCAACAGGATCAAGTGATCCATATATAGAAAACGTAGAGTTTTAAAGTTTGTATAAAGAACTGTCACAAGGTCTAGGCAGAATACATGAGGCTACAAGGTTCTTGTGATGTCATTTTAGTGGACTGTAGTAAACCAAATGTATTACAGGTGGCAAGCACTTGATAGAAAATGACTATTGTTGCTGGTTAAAAGCCAGATTTTGAAGACATATAAACTTCCGACTATTTTTATTCAAGAGAATACTCAACTGTATTAATGCTCAACTATACTGGTACAATAGCTATTAGTAATGTAAGGAAAACAACAGTGCTGCTTATGTACTGGGAGAATCTGCTTCTGTATGTCTGATTCTTACTACCTGTGGTTGGATGTGTCTTGTAAAAATGCCAATTATCACTATCCAAATACATTTGAAAAAAAAAATATGTTTTTTGGTTTACATTTCCATTACTTTGTCATTCTGAGAAAGTTTAGTTTCAGTGTTTGAAAGTATGTGCATACATTTCAGGGTTTCTTTTAGGGCTTAAGAGAACATTAAGTGACTACTGTTAGTTTTAGTGAGGGTAACTTGCATCTATTAGAGATAAAAATATTAAGAAGGAACAATTTGTATTTCTGAAAGGGTTTAAGTGCCTGACTACAGCAAATGACACTGAGAAGTCAGCCCATGATTACAGCTGCATGGAGTTTCCTTGACTCCAAATTGTGATTTTTCGCTAATTTTTCTTACTCTGGAGATGTTTTGAGCATTCCTTCTCCTATGCTGCATTTCTGGTCTGTGGTGATAAACGTGGCTGGGTTTCTGAGTATGATTTCTGTCGTCTGAACCATAGGAAATGATTGTAAGCCAGAAATGCCACTGTCAGAGCACAGCCAGTTGTAGCCCCTTGATTTTAGGGTCGAGGGCAGGTTGCAGACCACAGCTACCATTACGAGAGAAAATAAGTGATGGTTAACAGAACTTCCAAAAGCTTTAAAGTAATGTCATCTTGTACTTATGTTGCATCCACCCACGTATCAGACTTACTCCAGATGGTGATGATAATTAATTTTGAACTAATTCAATGCTGTACTGCATGTGTTCCACTCAGAAAATGCATTTCAGTGTTCCATGATTATGATTTCCTTTGTGCTTTTCAGCATTCTTTGGGTAGACAAACCATATAAAATTTTCCAAGCCTTTCTTGTAATAGTTCAGGTAGTACTGGTACCTATTCTATTAACATTGGCACCCCTTTTGGCACTTCTTGTTTTTTAACTATTTAGAGCAAAGTAGGCCAGACTTCCAGTTTCCAGGAGGGCAGATCTCTTTAAGTAAACTCTTTTGTTAGTTTAAATTAATTTGTTGGGCCTTGCATTCTGATCAACAGCAGTCTTACTGAGTGATATAAAGCAGACAAGGAGAATCATCAGCAGGATTCATCTCATTTTGCGTTATTTTTGCCGATTACCTGCTATAAGACTGTTTTCACCTGCAAGTTTATGTCCACTCTGAATTCCTTGACAGCTTCATAGTGTCAGCTCCCCTAAAGAATGTAATAGGATTTTGCAGCCCTTTAATTATTCACTATTGGCACATAAGCAGTTTTTAATCAATCATAGAGCCATTTTAATGTTTAACATGAAATCAAGCCTCTCTCAGAACTCATTCACTTCCAAAATCAAGTCTGCTGATGGTACCTCAAGTCTTGATTAACATTTTTGCTCAGGAATAGATTTACAGTTTTCTGATCTGGGTAGTTAACAATGACTTCAAGTTTTGAAGCTATGTCAGAAAACTTCCCTAACCACTTTGGCTATCCCTGCATGCTCAAGACAGGAATTTTGGAGGGCATATGAGTCATGCACTCATTCACACCGAATGACTGAATTCATGTTGTAGGTTTGGGCATGGAGGGACTAATTCTACTGCTTGCTGCTGGGTTAAGTATGTTTTTCTTCTTCTTTGCCATAAAACCATGCTAGGTATTACCTCGCAATTCGAAGTCTACTGTCTGCTAGGTAGGATTTTCACCTAATTTAGCCTGTACCCTGAGAGATTTTTTGTTTGGTCTATAGCCTTCTGTGGCACTTTCATGATGTATGTTGAACTTCAAGAATGATTCAGGGTTATGAAAGGTGCCTACAGGTTTCTGCTAATTAGTGCCACAAAGAGAGTCAAAGCTATAGTACAGAACAAGCATAATTATTAATGACTTTCCATGAAATTGGATTGATTTATGCGTCAAACTTTTTCTGCTGGCTTGTACCTATTAAGCTTTGCTTGGAAGTTAGGAACCTCCCAATTTAATTTGTTGGTATTGAAAAAGAAATTTGAAAGCACTCTGGTCAAGACACAGATGAGTCAGAATTGGCCTGATGAAAGCTGGTGCTCTGGTTGGTTGCAGATACCACAGAAGAGTGAGCTGTGACCTTGACAGTTAGCTAGGACTATGACTGTAACCCAACTTGGGAAAAACCCCAACACCATAAACTGATCCAAGTGCCTGGAAATTTGTCTTTCAGCTGGGAGCTAATGGAAGAGATTTCCCCCTATATTGACTGATCTTTTCCTGTTATTCAATCTTGACCGATCGTTATTAATCACCTACCTCCTCTGGAGGGTACATAAAAGCTCTGCATATATTGATAAATAAATGCCTCCTAAAGGTGTTAGTAATGTGTTCTCTTGTGTTGGCTGAGTATCTACCAAGCTTTTTTCTGTACTTACATTTCATGCGCCGTAGGAGTTTTTCTTAGATTGGATATATTTTGTTGCTGATGGGTGCACCATAAAGCAAGCAATCATGATAATGATGATATTGTCAGAGTGTGAATTCTTCCACAAAATAAGAGTTGACTCCAAAGAGCTTACACTCGTAGCTGCAAAAGCCTGTACTTCCCTCAGTGGGACAGTAGAAGAAATGAGGCACCTACCAAAACTTAACATATATGATCAAGTTCCAGTGTTTGGGGTATTCTCTCGCACTGCTTATTTTACCAGCATTGACAGAGCCTGAAACCTTGTTTTCAACAGTAAATTTACTGTTAGCACGTTAAATTTTATTTACTCTCACAGTTGAATTCTGAGTGGCTGTCACAGCAATGGCTCAGTAGGCTAGCAGTTGACAGACCAGATGTCTCTGCAAGTAAATGCCCTGGTGGAGAACAGGGAATGGGAGCTGGATGGGATTAAATTCAAAATATACCAAAACACATTTTCTGAAAGTTACTTAAAACTCATTCTCTTCTAGAACATGGCTATTTTCTACCTTTCTCGCTGAAACTCTGCTGTTATGCAGCACAGGATTTAAGAATCTCAGGGCTGGAAAAAAAAAACAAATCATAGCATCATAGAATGGTTTGGTTTAGAAGGGATCCTAAAGATCATCTAGTTCCAAGCACCTACCACAGGCAGGGACACCTTCTGCTAGAGCAGGTTGCTCAAAGCCCTGTCCAACCTGGCCTTGAACACTGCCAGGGATGGGACACCCACAACTTCTCTGGGAAGTTATTCCAGTGCCTCACTACCCTCATAGTAAAGAACTTCCTTATAGAATCGTAGAATAGTTAGGGTTGGAAAGGACCTTAAGATCATCTAGTTCCAGCCCCCCTGCCACGGGCAGGGACACCTCAAACTAACCGCGTCATCCAAGGCTCTGTCCAACCTGGCCTTGAACACTGCCAGGGATGGAGCATTCACAGCTTCCCTGGGCAACCCATTCCAGTGCCTCACCACCCTAACAGGAAAGAATTTCTCCCTTATATCCAATCTAAACCTCCACTGTTTAAGTTTGCACCCGTTACCCCTTGTCCTGTCACTACAGTCCCTAATGAATAGTCCCTCCCCAGCATCCTTATAGGCCCCTGTCAGATACTGGAAGGCTGCTATGAGCTCTCCACGCAGCCTTCTCTTCTCCAGGCTGAACAGCCCCAACTCTCTCAGCCTGTCTTTGTAAGGGAGGTGCTCCAGTCCCCTGATCATCTTCGTGGCCCTCCTCTGGACTTGTTCTAACAGTTCCATGTCTTTTTTATGTTGAGGACACTAGAACCTAATCTAAATCTACCCTCTTTCATTGTAAAGCTGTTATCCATTGTCCTGTCCCTACTTGCCCTTCTAAGTCACTCTCCAGATTTGTTGTAGGCCCCTCTAGGTACTGGAAGGTTGCTGTAAGGTGTCTGTGGAGCTTTCTCTTCTCCAGGCTGAACAAGCCCTGTAGGAGTTTTTCTTAGATCCGATTCTCTTAGCCTGTGTTCTTAGAAGAGGTGTTCCACCCCTCTGATCATCTTAATGGCCCTTGCTCCAGCAGGTCCATGTCCCTCTTGTGCTGAGGACTCCAGAGCTGCACACCATACTCCAGGTGGGGTTTCACAAGAGTGGAGCAGAAGGGCAGAATTACCTCCCTTCACCTTCTTGCCGCACTTCTTTTGGTGCAGTCCATGGCATGATTGGCTTTCTGAGCTTCAAGTGCACATTGCTAGGTCACACTGAGCTTCTCATCAACCAGTACTCCCAAGTCCTTCTCCTCAGGACTGCTTTCAGTCTGGTCTCTGTATTTGTGCTTGGGATTGCCCTCACCCAGGTGCAGGACCTTGCACTTGGCCTCATTGAACTTCATAATGTTTGCACAGGGCCACCTCTCAGTCCTGTCAAAGCTGCTCTGGATGGCATCCCTTTCCTCCAGGGTGTTAACCGCACCACACAGCTTGGTGTTGTCAGCAAACTTGCTGAGGGTGCACTCAATCCCACTGTCAGTGTCACTGACAAAGATGTTAAACAGCACCGGTTCCAGTACCAACCCCTGAGGAACGCCACTTGTCACTGATCTACACTTGAACATCAAGCTGTTGACTGAAATTCTTTGAGTGCAACCATCCAGCCAGTTCCTTATCCACTGAGTGATCTGTCCATCAAATACATGCTGCTGCTGTTCAGAGAAAAGGATGTCATGTGGGAGAGTGTCAAATGCTTTGCGCAAGTCCAAGTACATAATGCCAGTCACTCTTCCCTTATCCACCAGCAGTGTAACCCTGTCATAGAAGGCCACCAAATTTGTAAGGCACAGTTTGCCCTTAGTGAAGCCATGTTGCCTGTCACCAGTCACCTCCTTATTTTCCATGTGCCTTAGAAGGTTATGCTCCATGATCCTGCTGGGCACATAGGTGGGATTGACTGGCCTATTTCCCTGGGTCTTCTTTTTTTTCTTTTTAAAAAATGCATTATATTGTTCAGAGAAGGAGAATGGAAGCCTGGGACATGAGAAGGCAGAAGGGCTATATTCCCTTCTAGCACTGTTTCTGTATTTTATTCAGTATCTATTAAATGCAAAATACCTGTGCAGTCCTGGGAATAGGGACCAGGAACTGTGGCTCTCTTTTTGCCTGCCCCTTGTCATCTGTGTGCTGCTCTAGATAGACATTTTCTTTTTGATCATGGGCTGGTTTACATGACACCAGGCCTGCTGGCAACATATGGGGTACACCTGTCTCAAAGCGGGAGAAGGATCTTCGCACAGGAGTTGGCAGGGTTCATTAGAAGTGCTTTAAACTAAATTTGAAAGAGGAAAGGGATAAAGCTTGTCTAGCTAGAGATGAGCCTGGGGCATCACACCAATGTTTGAGGGATGGTGTGCTAGTGAGGTCAGTCAGTCTGCCATCTTCTGGAGGCAGAGGATGAAGATCCATTCAGCAGCAAAGAAACAAGGGTTATTGATGTGTTAGAAACCATGCACATGGTTTTGAAAACTCCCAGGTACATGCCTAGCAAAGTACTATAAAGAAGAGTAACATTAATGTACAAGATCCTTTTTAAAAATAAATCATTTTACGAATAACCTTTTCTTTGTTTAGATCAGGAGGATTTCCTAGGCCGATACAAAGCTGTCTTTAAGACTGCGTGTGAAGATCCTTGGATTATGTCACCAAGAATTTCTCTGCGTCCCTTGAAAGAATTCATTGTCTGTGTGCATCTCAAACTGTATTCCTCAGATAGTCCGTGGACAGCATACGTATATAGTCAAGAAACACCTCACACAAATCTCTCTGCAGATAAATACGATCTTGGACTTACAGGAGATCATGGTAAATTGAGGATATGGTTGTTTGGAAATGAAATAAATACAACAGTAGAACTTCATGAAAACACTTGGAACCAAATATGTATCCAGTGGAAAAGTGAAGATAAGGAAGTGAAGTTATTCATAAATGGAACAAAGAAAGAAAACAAAAAACTAACTGGGAAATTTAATTTCCCTGGAAAAGGGCAGTTCTTACTTGGCTGTTCAAAGGTGCCAGGTACAGTTGTGTTACCTAACCTGGGTGTGACTGGGGAGCTGTACATGTTCAGAATGTGGGATCGAGCAAATATAAAACAATCTCTGGACTGTGAAGATAGTGGTGTTATACGCTGGAGAAAGGAGGATTGGGTTTATAATAAGACAATAGAAGAGGATAACTCTTTGCCGTGTGGTAAGTACCAGTGTACCCTTGTTTTCAAAATAGTATTTTTGTCAAAAGTTGGTCTGAATTTGTTTAATATTTGTCTTCTAGGTTTTACAAACTTTTTGCCTATTAGTAATTTCTAGCTAAGTGCTTACTGAGATCATGTGAGGATCTTCAGCTTTTACCAGCTTTTACTCAAATGTCTAAGGCATAGCAGCAGTCCTTCAAACACTTTCCACTTGCTTCAACTTTTGTGTCTGTCTACTGTCCATGTAATGGCAATGAGAGCATGATGCAGCCAGACGAAACTCCTCGGAGTATTAGAGCCTTCTATCAGTGTTACTTTAAAATATTTAAATTACACACCTTCAGGGAATAAACATAGAGGAAAGCATTGCTTGTCCCCATTCTGCACTTCTGCTGAGCCAGAACTTCAACAAAAGCAACTTTTCATTGCTTCAGTGACTCATTACACCATCTTCAGTTGATGTGGTCTACATCTCGTAAAGATTACTGTAAGCTCTGACTTCTTCTTGTTTCTATATCAGTAATGTCTTTCTTTATTAAAATGGCAAAATGGTTTCTCACGCATTGCTCAAAATTCCTCTCTGCCCTGAAAAGAACCAAAAAAATCTTTAAACCAAACCAAGATTTTATTTTTGAGAAATTGAGCTAAAGCAACAGAATAATCTTCTTTCTAGCTTCCCCTGTCATATCTCTTAACCAGAAAGACAGATTTGATCCCTCCCTAGCTCGATTCAGGTTTATCAAACACAGTAAATGGTATTACTGCCAAAGTCCTTCAGAGATTTTAAGGTGACTCCCATAATTGGTTCCTAAAGTTCTTACGTAGCATAGAAGGTTCAGTTAAACTGTGGCACCAGTCTTAGTCCTCATCACTTTTATCCTTAAAAATTGTACCTATCTATTTTGTGCAGACTAAGAAATATCTGTGTAATGTTGGAATCACTGCCTGACTGGGTAGATTAAAAGTGTCTTAGTAAGGGCATTAAAATGAGGTTACCTTATTAAAATAAGGTTTTTCTGAGAGAGAAAGAAATCTGTCTGACCGGCCAGGTCTCATGGAGAACACCTCTAGCACTAGGTCATAGTGAATAAAATGCCTTTGCTGGCCTGATGCTTTGGTTGGGAGCACATAGTCTCTACTGTGTTTCATGATTTGGGAAAGGAGCTGAAGAGAGGATGTCTTTCAGTTTTGCTCATGTGTAACTGTGTTTGAAGGAATACAGTCATTGTGCTGAAGAGGAGAGCATTCTGCCTACCAGACAAAAGTCTGGTACAAAGAAAGTGTGAGAGGCATCTGCCTGAATAGTGGGTTATATATTAGTCAGAGTGGTGCATCTGATTAACTTTCACTGGGCACAGAAAGGATAGCCTTCTTGTTTTCAGTTCTAGCTCTTTCTGCCCTGAATATAGAGCATGACAGCTTGGTTAGGCAACGCGCAACTCCGGCCCCAACTGATTTATGATGTTAAAATTAGTGATTTAAGGGCTTGTGGAATTCTTTGTCTATCTGCAGGAACTCTCTTAATACTGGAGTGTGTAAGATGCATGGTTTCTGAAGCTCAAATTGAACTTCAGTTATGCTGATAGAGGTTTGTTTTGGTACAGAGGCCATCTCTACTGCCAAATATGCTATCTCCTCTAGATAACTTGGAAGAAAAACAACTTTCTGAGGAAAAGTTCACTGGATTTTTTGTAACGGTTTATTTGCCTGCTTTAGCTGATTGCTCTCCCCCCTCCAAATCAGCCAGTGAAATGCATATATTTAGCAAATATCAATTCAACGATTAAACAAAACGAGAGCATTGACAGTAGGAGCATATCATAGTCAGTGCCTGGCAATTATAATTTGATAGTTCTACTAGTTTTACGTTCTGATTTCTTTGTATAAGTTCCTCTGTATGCCTGTGTAAAACTTACCTGATTTTGGAGGCTTCTCTGTTTGTTAAAACAGAAGGATTTTGAGTAGGAAGTCTTAAAGAAGATCTGATTTTGCACCTGCGAAGAACATAATTGGCAAAGGGCTAAAGCGTGGGAAAAGCTGCGCCTCCTGTGTAGGACCAAAAGGTGAAAAGGAAGTGGTTTATTAATGCTGTAATTGTGCTGGAGGACAAATTTCAAATTTTTTTTTAATGACTTGGTTGGCATTTTTTGCCTTCATAAAACAACAGTTTGTAAAATACTTAGTCAGAGGTTACTGTGATTTGTCCTTTGCTTAATCACCCAAAATCTTTGTGATTGTAAGCCACTAGCTAATTGGTGTCTCACAGGCAGCACTCCACTAAATGGATGCTCTCCACTAAGAAATCTAGGTTGACTTAACATCACATTGTTAGTTTATGTTTCCTTACCTCCTTTGCCCACCTTTATTTCTGTTGACTCTTCAGATTCTTTTGATTTTATTATTTTTTTTTATAATACCTACTCAGATTACCAAAAATGTGTATTTAGTTTTTTTCTTAACCATGTGAGATCTAATAAGGACAAGAATCCCAATTCTGGTAAGATTTACACTTTTGCTTAGTACTTAATGGCATGCTTAAGTTTAACCAAGTATCTCATCCCCAGAAGCAGATGGTATTGCCTTTGCAGTAGCTTTGTAACTTCCATGTCTGAAGATTTGCAAGAAAGGACATAAATTACTGCTTCCCAGTTTGTTATGAGAGCTTATTACATATCTTGGATTAATGGAATTTAGCAGTAGCAAACTTTCAGGTCTGAGTTGGAGATGCAGCTCTGCTTCTTTCAAGTAGCAGTCTCCTGCTTCTCCTCTGCTTGGTGTAGCTATTACATGCTGAGCAGGTGTAAATACTGCAAGTAGGGCTAAAGAGGGGAGGAGGCCCCACTCGTTGTTCATCACTAACCTACTTACATTCTTCAGGTTCCATTGATAATTCCTCTTTTTCTGAGAACGAGAACTAGCATAACAGCTGAGATATGGAGAAAGAGTGCCACAGGTTGAACATATCTCACTTTAAATATCTGGTTTTTAAAAATGTGTAAGTGAAGAAAGATGTTTTCACTGTGCCAAATGCTGACTTTAGAAAATCTCTATCTTGTTCCTTGATGAATGATTTCTATTTGGCTATACTAGTCTATTTAGCATACTTTAATTATGTTACTATTATCTCTGTATAATTCAAGGGAAAGTGCATACTACAAAAACTCTAGGTGATTTAAGAGAATACAAACCCACAAGAAAATAGGTGAGTTTAAAATCCTGAATGCTTGGAAAGTTATTTTAGTCATCTGTGGGCACCAGTTGTCATTTTCACCTGGGACATTTGCAAGTTGCCTTTAATAATAACTTGACAACTGGAAGAAATGTACTGTTTAAACATTAGTCATTTCAGTTACACATTAAACAGTAACATTCCTAATCCAAATGTAAATATTCAAACTGTTACACTGTGTATTTATGCAAAGGAGCGCAGAGATGATGGGGCATCTTTTACAAATTTCAAGGAGTAAATAAACCAGACTGTTGATGGCCTAACTGTAAATAGTATCACTGACCATAAAGCACTGTCATCTCATTCTGTGGTACAGATACCCTAACTTTCAGCAGGAGTCTGGTGCCTGTTGCTTTGGATTGCTTTTTTTTTTTAAGAAATAAATTTCCATATTAATGCTGTGGCATTTTTGATTTTTCTAAGCTGTCCCGTCCAACCTTCAAGATTAAGGTGTTGCCCCCTCTATTCCTTGTATTCTTTTCGCTTCCAATATTGCTGAGCCTGATACTGGTGTTGCTGGAAGGGATTTCTGGGCTTGTGGAAGTAAAGCAGTGATGCTGATGGGAGAAAGTAACTGGTGCCCTGTGTGACTATTTCACCTTTGCATGCTCAAGGAAGAGAAAACTTCAGTTTGGGCTGTCATTCTACTTTGCAGGTGTGGGCAATGGGAGGTATGATTTAGGCTCACGTAATCCCTCTTAAAGGTTTCCAGAGCTATGCGCATGATGACTGGATCAGCTTTCTCAGAAGTGAGGGTGGAGTCCCAGGCCTTCACCTCCTTGGGCAGAAAGTGGAAATGTAGCTGCCACTCATCCAGTCTGCATCCCAGTCTGTTGGGTATGAAACTTTGGGCCATGTTGTTACGTTTACTGAGCAGATCATGAAAGCTGGAGGTGAAGAAATAAAATTTTAGCCCCATTACCACCTTGTTTTCTAAAACTGTAAGGACACAATGCTACAGAAACCTCTAGAAGCTCTTAAAGGAAGTAAATGTGACAGGGGAAAAATACCTGACTCTGGAGTGCCTATTTAGTGAGTCATGTACCACTCTACTTTTTACCTATTAGCAGAATACATGTTTGACCTTCCCTTTCTTTGCTCTCATTGCCTCCCTCTTATGTGATATCAAAGGAAGTAGATTTTTGGAAATAAGCCTGCCAGAGAAGGGGTGACTTTATTCACCTTAGTATCTAATGTACAGCTTTATACAAACAGATAAAAACTGTATTTATAGCCCTGTTTCCTAAAAACCTGTTTTTAGGAAATCAAAGCTGAGTTAAAAACATTGCACCCAAATTTTCTGTTAAGGATACTAAAATGAACAGGCCAAAGTGACAGAGCCTGATGTGAACAAGCACTTTCATCATTTTCTTACATTTGCTTCCATCCAATAGCCAGTGATAGTTCATCCTTTCTTCCATGGTGCCACTGCTAAGAGTGAGAGCAGACATGAAGTGTCACGAGAGGCATCAAACAATAAAATTAAGAGTGCATGTAGTTTTATCCTATAAACTTCTACAATGTGCTTCAACCTAACTTACGGAAAAAGTCAATATGGCCTAATGTTTGGAGCCAACCGGGGAGTTGTTACTGTTACTAATGCCTTGTGTAATGGGATGGTTCATTTTGGCAGAATGTTTGTCCAGCTGAAAGGTTTATCAAATATTAAAGGGACCCAATCCTTTAGTAGAAAATATGGATTTAATTTTAATGTGAGAATTGAATGTTTTATTTTCAGTCTCCATTTCTGTAAACAGATCAGTTTTTGCATAGTACCATTTGGAAATGTTGCTGTTTGGGCTACTCAGGTTTGTCTATGAGCAAGTCCTACGAAATGCATTAGTGCCAGGTAGTGTCATGGTTGTATCCTGGTAACACTGAGAACAAATGGATGGTAGTTGCTGCACAGTGCTAATAACTGATGTAATACATGCTGATAACTGTTGCCTGTGAGGATGTTTAGAAAAGAATTTGTATTGACTTAAAAATACAGTGTGGACTTGACTTGTTGATCTAAAATAGTTGGGATTGGTTTGGTTTGTATTTTTTTTTTTGTTTATTTTGCTTTGGGGTTTTTTTTTGGTTTTTGTTTTTTTTTTTTTTTTTTTTTTTTTTTTAAAACAAAAAGTGATTTTTTTTCTTTTTATA
>NDXB01020575.1:36567-61251 GCA_002631895.1 Agapornis roseicollis
ACTTACATCACCTATTAACCCTTCAGGCAAGATTTTATTAATGTCTCCATTATTTAGATTTAGTTAGATTTAGATTTAGATAATTTTTTCTTTAGATTTTTATAGATTTGTATTCTTTTTTTTGACTTTTTTTCTTCATTGTTTTTCTGTTATTTTTCTTCAGATATGACCTCAGAGAAGACTACACAAACTGCAGGTGAGAAATAGAATGAAGAGTGTTAAGATCTGAAGGGAGATGTTTGTTGCATTAATGAAACCTGAATGTTCTTAATAACTGTGATTTGTTTAGTCCAAGTTATTTTCTTACATGATCTTCAAAATTTATTTATCTGCAATCTGTATTTTAAGTCTGCATGGGTAGGGTTTCGAATAGCATTTAACTGACACTGAGCTTTCTTTTGTATTCAAAATAATACATTGCTTACCTGTCGTGGTTTAAGCCCAGCTGGCAACCCAGAACCATGCAGCTCAGGCTGAGAGTCAAAAACACAGCACTGCACCAGCTACTGAGAAGGAGAAAATTGACTGCTACTGATGAACCCAGGACAGTATCCACTCCTTATTCCGTACCATTCACGTCATGTTCAGATCCCACATTTTTCAATACGCCATTGCTCTTGTCTCATATATATACACACACACATATATATATACATTCATACATGTATACACACACACACACACAAAGAGAGAGAGAGATCATTCCTTAGTGCATGAACCAATACTTATAAAGCTGCTGAGTTCATCCAGTCTGTGATGTTGGACTCCATCTCTTGTGACAGTCTTTCAGAGCAGGAGAGGCTGTGTGCAGTGTTGGATTGTTGCCTGCTGATGACACTGCAGAACTTGTCTGGTTTCATCAGGGTTCATTCTTTGTTGGGATGATGGTCGGAGGGAAGTCAGGGCCAGTTGCTGGTGACCTGAAGACACCTAGTTGATGGGCTGTAGAAGTGCCTGGTATAGCAGGCAGCAGCATACAGTTGAATTCATTGGCTGTTTTCCCCTAAAATCAAATCCCCTTGAGGTACACATTGGACTTCCCCATCTTCCCGCATTAACCAGCAAGTATATCCAGGTCCCTGAGTAAAAGCAATTCCATGAGTGGGTTTGCCTTTGACTGAAGCAGGAATAACCCAGACTGCCTTCCCCAGCAAATTCTTCATGTGCACCGCAGGAACTTTATCCCCTTCTACAATATGTAGAAGTTCTGACTGGGCCGGGCCAGCCCTGTTGACAGATCCTCTAGTATTGACCAACCAGGTGGCCTTTGGTAAGTGTGTGTCCCAATGCTTGAAAGTTCCCCCACCCATTGCTCTCAGTGTAGTTTTTAACAGCCCATTGTACCGTTCAATTTTCCCAGAGGCTGGTGCATGGAAGGGGATGTGATATATCCATTCAATGCCATGCTCTTTGGTCCAAGTGTCCATAAGGCTATTCCGGAAGTGAGTCCCATTGTCTGATTCAGTTCTCTCTGGGGTGCAGTGTTGCCACAAAATCTGTCTCTCAAGGCCCAGGATAGTGTTCCGGGCAGTGGCGTGGGGCACAGAATATGTTTCCAGCCATCCAGTGGTTGCTTCCACCATGGTAAGCACATGGCGCTTGCCTTGGCGGGTTGGTGGGAATGTGATACAGTCAGTCTGCCAGTCCTCCCTGCTGCAGAAAAGGGGACTCCGTCAGAGATCAGTGTGATCAGACAAAAGCCATTTATTCCAAAGCATCTACCCTTTTTGTACTGTTGTCTGCATCTGCTTACAATAGCCTGCTGTATTATAATTGGATACTTGGTGTTTTATACTTGAATACATATACAGTAACTGGCTGTATTAGTGGATACATATTCAGTGGCTTGCAGTATTAAGATTGGATACATATACAGTGTAGCACACAGCAACTAGTTACAATTGGATAAATTAAGGGTGCAAGAACCTAGCCTTTAAAGCTTGCTAACAGTTCATTATTGTGTCTTAGCATATTCCAGTTTCTTCTCATCTTGCTTGCACTGTTACTATTGCTTCTTTACCCATGGCCTTCTTTATCCTTGATTCATGTCGAGCTCCACATAGGCACTTGCTGACTTAGGAATGTGGCCATTCTTTGCTAAAAATCCATCCACACCTCCCCATATTTGTATTTCATCCATTGTTCTCCATACCAAAGAGGCTTTTAACCGTTTAGCTTGCTTAATTGTAGCATGTGTTTCACACTCATGAACAACCTGGGCAATCGTGTCCATTGTTAAGTCCCCCCCTCAATCACGAGCCCATCTGTATGTTGCATCTCTGCCCTGATGGCCTGAAGTGTCATGGGCCCACTGAGCCAAAAATAATCCACCCTTATGTTGCCAATCTAAGTCCATCTGAGCCACTTCAATCTTAGCAGCTTTATCCACTTGTTGGTTGTTCTGGTGTTCCTCAGTGGCCCAACTCTTGGGTACATGAGCACCTACATGGCGTACCTTCACCACCAGGTTCTGCACTTGGGCAGTGATACCTTGCCACAATGGAGCAGCCGAGATGAGTTTACCTCTGCGTTGTCAGTTGCTCTGCATCCATTGGTGCAACCACCCCCGTAGGGCATTTGCCACCATCCGTGAGTCAGTACAGAGGTAAAGTGCTGGCCGCTTTTTTCGTTCAGCAATGTCCAAGGCCAGCTGGATGGCTTTCACCTCAGCAAACTGACTCGATTCACCCTCCCCTTCAGCAGTTTCTGCAACTTGTTGTCGGGGACTCCATACAGCTGCCTTCCATCTCCAACACTTCCAAAGCACTGTAGGGACCCACTGAACTGGATATTTGCCCATACTGTCCCACACACCTTTGCCACTCATGGCTGTCCATCCTCAGGGAAAATCTCTTGGTGGTCCTCCTATATCGTCGTCTAATCCTAGACAAGACTTGAGCCAGACCCTGCTTACCTTCCACAATCGGACAAAATCAGGCGTTCTCAGGAAGATCACGCCATAGGCAAAACATAGAGAGCATATGCAGCAGCAAGCTGGTTCTCAGTAAGAGGAGCGTGGTGCTTTCAAGGGCATTGAAAGGATATTCAGGATCTTTAAATCTTCCAGAATCTACACCCACTGTAAATAGTCTGGTGGGGGAGCAGAGGGTGTGAGAGAATGTCTCCTTCACAGATTGACCACCTGAGGAGGCCAAAAGATGTGTAATTGCTAAACATTTCCATTATATACTTCCCAGAGTATAGAGGTGATGACCACACTGGGAACACATACCAGCCCAGATTCGTGATCAATGAATCCGATGCATTACAAGTCATTGCCATGAAGTACAGCAAAGCAATAACCCTAGCCCAGGCCCCCCCAGCTGATAAACACTAAAACAGCAAATACCAGTTGTAAGTGAGGTACAACATGCTGAAACTCGAAGATCAAGAGTAACAACTTGGAGAGCCAATAAATCAGCATTGTGATGAGTGACTATTAATCCGAAACAATGATTGCTTATTACAAATATGATTAGACACACTCTGGTCAAATCTGTTGTTATCTCAACCCTTTGTGCCCCGCATTCGGTGCCAAAAAGAACTGTTGTGGTTTAAGCCCAGCCAGCAACCCAGCACCATGCAGCTGCTTGCTCACTGCCCCTCTTACTCCCCCAGTTTCCAGAGGGATGGGGAGGAGAATCAAAAGAATGTAACTCCCACGGGTTGAGATAAGAACAGCCCAGTAACTCAGGTATAACACAAACCACTGCTGCTACCACCAATAATAATAATAATAAGGGAAATAACAAGGGAAGAGAATACAACACCATCAGATACCCAGCCCGACCTGAGCAGTGATCTAGCCCTTCCAGGTAACTGCCCCCAGTTTATATACTGGGCATGAGGTGTTGTGGTATGGAATACCAATTTGGTCAGTTTGGATAAGGTGCCCTGTCTCTGCTTCCTCCTGGCTTCCCCTCCTCCCTGGCAGAACATGAGACTCAGAACGTCCTTGCTCAGATTAACATTGCTGAGCAACAACTGAAAGCATTGGTGTTATCAGCACTGTTCTCAGGCTGAAAGTCCAAAACACAGCACTGCATCAGCTACTAAGAATGAGAAAAATTGACTGCTACTGCTGAACCCAGGACATTATCAAAGCACAAACTGGGTATATTTCTGTTTAGCAAGTATGTAGTTTTTCACTATATCTATATATAGAATGTTTTCTATACTTTCTGATGCTATTTAAAGTCTTAAAAGAAGTGAAATGTACACCCCTTTCCTTAAAAGGACATGGTACGTGTTCATGCTTCTATGATTTTATGGTTCTATATTTTTGCAATGACTTGCCAGATACAATCATTAACGACTCAGTCAGACCTTGCTGTCCCTTTTTTTTTCCTGATGCTTGTATTTGAAAACAAGGAATATGCTCATCCCATGTCAGTACAGATTCTTACATGTCTGTATATGAGCTAGACATCCTGCNACAATCATTAACGACTCAGACCTTGCTGTCCCTTTTTTTTTCCTGATGCTTGTATTTGAAAACAAGGAATATGCTCATCCCATGTCAGTACAGATTCTTACATGTCTGTATATGAGCTAGACATCCTGCTGTTCATAGCTGATGGACAGAAAGACATGTTTGTAGAAAATGATTCATCTTATGCTGAAATACCCATGTAGAATAGCTTAAATGTGAATCACAACCTTAAAAGCATCACTTTCTCCACTGAATAAAGGGAGCCTAGGGTAAGTAGCTCACACGGGGACATAGACATCAGATTGGATGGATCTCACTCTGAGTGGTGCTTTTTATTTCCCATTTCTCCTGGAAAGACAGAGTCTAAAGTGGAAAGTAGGAAACTTTTTGTTGTGACATGTATTTCATGGCTTATTTTTAAGTGACAATGTGAAAACTTAATTTTGAAACTTTTTTTTTTTTTTTAACAGAGGCTCTTAATGTCACTGATTATTACTCCACTGTAACACCAGGTAGGATTCATATATCCCCACTTGTCTTCTTTTATGCTTGTCAAGCTTCAAGTGTGTGTGAGTTTAAGAAGTGTGCTCCCAAATATTTTTAATAGGATCTTCTTCCTTGTTACGATGGTGTGTCATATTAGCAGTATGCCTTATGTCATATTGACCTCCAGTCTGGTAGAAGGTTTAATTCTGCAGTGCTTGCCACGTACAGAAGAGTTTGGTCATTTTGTAAGTCAGAGCAGCAGGTTACCACAGAGAGAAACACAACCTCAGGGACCTTGTTTGCTTAAAGAAAAAATAACAATCCTCATGTCTTTTAGTAGATTGAGGCAGAATGAATCCAGTCACGATATTCTCAGGGCAGGTCCAGTCTATAGGAATAGGCTGAGTTAATTTTTTATTATCCAGTTGGTATCCTGATAGACCAATTAGACTGTATTTGCACTGAATTAGTGCAAATGGACTAGGTGTCATACCAGTGGGTGCTCTGAAAAGAGAAAAGACTGATGTTAGTTTTTACTTTTGTGTCACTCCTGGGTTTTGTGTTGGGTTTTTGTAAGTGTGATTCTTTATGTAGTTGATAATTTTGATGAATCCAGTTATTTATTAACATTTCTTTAAGGATTGGTTAAAAAAAAAGTGGTGATACAGTTTTCATAACTGTACAACTGTACTTGACAACTCCCAACACCAAAGGGAAGGCAAATTTATTAGTCTGAAAATAACGTTTTCTATTAATTTGAGTATTGCCACCAGCTTACAGTCTGTATGCTCTGATGGTAATTTATAGATGGTGATAAAATTGATGAAGCATCAAGCTATAACAGGCGAATATTTGTACCACAGAAAGAGTAAAAAATGAAAATTTTCATTTCACTTGGTATAGCTAATGGTAACAGCAGAGAAAATAGCATTTGTTTTTCTGTCAATGGAGGCCAGTCTATCTGCTTAAGTAAGGAAAGTTGTGCTGCCATGTTGTTTTTATGAACAAGCGTAGGAGTTTTGTCTCAGATGCAAGTATTTTTCTGGTCCTATGTTTTGAGTTTATGCAACACAACTATCTGTTTACAGTACCCTTAATACGGGATCCATGTTATTTCTTTGCAGTGTAGGTACTATTAAGAATATGGGAGCAGCCAAAAGCTTGCTGTAACTAACAAACAACATGTTCCACTAGTAAGAGTATGCATGCTTGCTGTTAATCATATTTTGAATTCTATCAGGTAGAACAATTACAGTTTCATTCTACCATAAGTAACCATAGTAGGATCCTCAGAAGCCGGTAACATACAACCTAGTGATTGAATATGGCGATATTTGAAGAGTTTATGATATGCTGATTTCTGTTTTATTTGAATTAAAAACCAAACCAAACTAAAACAAACCCACAACCAGTCATTTGTATGTAGGTCTTATGTGGAAACTGTTACACAAAATGATTCAAAATTAATTAATCAATCAAAGCCAGCATGTTTCACTTTGAATGCTAAGTTTTGGAAAATGTCATGGCAAGTATCCTAAAGAAGTGAAGACTAAACAGTATGTGAAATATTTCTAAAAGGTAAAGACCTTTACATTTAAAACATTGAAATTATTGTAAATATGTATGTTTGTCAGTACTGGGTTTAAATTCAACTTTTTTACTCATTAGATTTTTTTTGTCCCCCAAAAAACTACAGCAGGAGAAACCATTTTATGCAACGTAACAACAGTCTGTAATTTTTCAGGTTAGTAGGTTTCTATTTCCTTCTTTTTCTTGTGAAAACCATGTACAAAAAGACATTGAGTAATAAATCAACTTTTAGTTGTTATGTACAAACTATCTCTGCAATAAAATGTCGTGTGAATTTAGAGAGATTTTGTATCACTTAAAAAAAAGGGACAGGGGATATTTTAGAGTAATGTTCAGTCTATTGTATTTTTTTATCTTTGGTTTCTTACCAAAGAATGCACAGTTGCAAATAAGAATTACAAACCTGAGGAAAAAAAGAAACTACTGTGCTGTGGTGGATGCTAATGCCTGCCTTATTGAGCTTAACTGTTTCAGGAATAGAAGTTGAAATAGTGTTTAGGAGAATTATTGTAAAACCTGTGTGTGTATTAAAAGTGAAATGTGAGAGGACAAACAAAAGAAAGTGGAAAGGGCTATGATATTTCATATATGTGTGTTAACAAAAACATATTAAAAGAAGATTTTGTTGCTACGTGTTGCTGCCTTCCGAAACACTGATAAATGGCTTTTGTGAGAAATACTTAAGAAAATGAAGTTACTTCTGCCAAGTAGCCATATGCAGAGTACTTTAAAGGTGAGAAAGAGGCAGAATAAGTAACTGGCCCTACCCCAAGTTTCCCTGCTGACTGATGGAATAAAGTGCTAGATGATTTGGGTGATGTCATGTATGCATTCCTGTATGGGCCTTTTATTAATAGCCTTCACTGAATGTGCAGCTGCAGGAAGAGAAGTGTCATAGAGGTTCCTTCTTGTCTCCAGTATGGACTTCCCAGCTCTCCAGGAGTGTTGAGTGTTGCTTTGAATTATGGTATCCTGAAAGTTCCTTAGTCCCCAAGGGAATAATTTTCAGAGTATGACTTTGCCTTTACCCACATATTCTGTTCTTGTTGTGGGAGTTGGAGTTGTATTAATAGTAATGTGCAATGGGGATTTTCTGTTTGGAGGGTGAGAACTAGAAGGAATTTAGAGACAACCGTGAAAACTAAATATGTAGAAAATAATGAAAGTTATTGGACTGTTTCATTTGTGGAAATAGTAAGTGAAGAAGAACAATTGCAGAAATGGTGAATGATCAGAAAAGCTAGTGTAAGTACTCATTTCCCTTCTATTGTAATACAAGAGAGTGAATTTCTAATTTCTCAAGTAATTTTATATCATGTGTTTTAGTGTTGATTTTCTTAACTTTTTTGGTTTTGGTTTTAGTGTTCTATGTGGGGAAGGTAAAACTTCATGCAAGTGAAGGAAGTAACACATCACTAAAAGTACAAATAGTAAGTGTTCTCTCTGTTAAAACTTTATTGTATGGAAGGTTGAAATACGTTTTTTTGTCTACACTTAAAATACTGATACCTTAATATGATTCTTGTTATGGCTTGTATGGTTTTGTTTTATTTCAAGTGTAGTTTGCAGTACAAGGTAATAATTGCAGTGGATGGATCTGCTCTCTCTCTCTCAAACAGTTGCTTTGCAGCTAAATTTTATAATTCAACTAAGTAAACTTCATACAGTAAGGGCCTGTATTCTCTGTAGCCACTGAAAGGAGGGGGAAGCCCTGGGAAGTCTGGAGAGAAGATCTGCGTAATTAATAATTTACATTCAGGCATACAGGATCTTCCTTTGGAGGTTTGTTTAGGCAACATCATTGGGTGGCAACAGTGTGGGCATAAATTAAGTTAGATTGTTTCCTGGGAATAATTTGTCTTGAGACTCTCATAAATAGGATATCATTCTATGCTTTTTGACATGTGGCTAATCAGTTATTAATTTTGCAGTAGGCCTATGTGACACAAGTGTGTCCACTTACACAACACAACAGAGGTTTTAAAAGAACAGTATCATGCAAAGCAAGGATGATATAAATTATTCAGTATTGAGATAATACTATGAGGATGAGAATATTTAGTTGTTACAGATGGAAAACTGAAGGTAGAAAAAAAAGGAAACATAACTTGTGAAGGGCCTTGTATCTTTCTTCTACACAATCCTGCCTGCGCTCAGTGTGGAATTTGACATGTCAGACTCTGCAAACATGAGGGTAGTCAGCAAAATCACTGCAGAGAGCTACTGTACAGGTGTGCATGAAGCATTGAGTTTGGGCAGGAGTAGGCCCCTGACAAAAGCCACCTCTGTATCATGTTGTATTTCAGTGGTGACAGTGCCTACTGATACCATCCCAGTGTATTAACATTATGCCTACCGCTATTAGAAGAATGGTTTTACTGTCTCTTGAAACTCTTTCACTTTTTAGAAGAATATTTCTTAGGTAATGTCAATACTATATATGTTAGATGATGTTTTTGTCAGAGTGTCCACTGTTTGCATCGTGGCAACCAAAAGAACATAAGAATGCAAATCTAAAAAGGGCATTTAGATAAACCTTACAGTGTTCACTGGACCTAAGGTTAAATCATATATATTTAGATCATTAATACCATGCCTTTCACCTAAGTTTTTGACTTCTTATTCCCAGGATTCTACACAGTTGGTTACTTATGTCTATTTTGGAACTTGTCCCATTGCTGCACGTAGAATGTTTGTTCAGTGTCTGGTCTAAGTTGCCTTTGTTGCAAACTAAGCCAAATTCCAAATTCCACTCTTCTCAACATGTGATATGGTGAGATCAATATACTCTTGCCCGTATCTTTCACAAAACAGATCCTGTTACTTAGACTATGCTAGATGAGCCAATTCTTTCCATAAGCTGTGACAACAATGTCATGGTAAATACTTGTTGAAATGTATTCATGAGCGAATGTGCTTCTTATCTTTGGAATTACAGACTTGTGTGAAACAAACATGTTTCATTTAAGGATAAAATTTACTGGTTTTATTTAGCTGTTGAATTTTTGTTTCTAACAGGTTAATAATATGACCAACAATCAAGTTACAAAATTAATTTCAGTTCCAGCACCTACTCTGCAAGAATTGAGGTAAGTAATGTTGAATAAGGATTGAAATCTTTGTTATATTTGAAAAAGATTAAGTGGATTGTGGGGTTAGCAGACTCTGCATTATTCCTGCACTTTATAAATGAAAAACCGCAGGAGTTATGAGTTACTGGTTTTTAACATAAAATTAATATTGATTAGAAAAGTATTGGTTTATTTTATGTACCACTGGAGTTTGTTTTTAAAAAAATGGTATGCTTGCTGATTTTGTTTTAAGTCCTTCAGTTTCCTCGGGGCTCATCAAGGCCTAAAGGCCTTGTTGTTTATATGATGATGATGTTAATAGTAGTAGTAGTAGTAGTAGTAGTAGTAGTAGTGGTAGTAGCAGCAATACCTAGTAACATGGGGTGTGGATTGCTGAGAATGCCAGTCTGGCTTCTGCTCTTCATGAAGAAATGGTCTGTATAATTTCAGGGATTCAGTCTATCTCATAGGAAATTTACTAAGAGAACTTCCGTATCTGTGTGGTTTTTAATATGTATTCTTGGAACCAAAACTATATTTTTTATTTTGGTGTAGTTTCTTTGTTTACAGTCCTCGTAAGGAGAAGTTTGAATGAATGAATATTTACTGCTATTCCCAAAACTTGCTCTGAAAATAAAGAACATGTGATTGGCCAACAGGTCTTTTTTGTAAAAGAAATGTACATCTTACTCATTTTGTTTCTGTTGTTTGGAGTTTAAATTTAGAATTCTGTTCAAAATACTTGCAAAAAGGCAACATTAAGACTTACCTTTTTTTCTTTTGAATAACTTTTAAAGAAGTGGATTGGTGTTAACATATGCGATGACAGAGATTTAAGCTTTGTGGAGTGACAACTAAAAGGCAACTTACTACATGTTTAATCCTTTGAAAAGTGGCCTTATGATATTAGAACTGGCATGTTTTAAAAAACAAACTAACAGCGATCAACTTATTTTCTTTTGGTGTTTTTCTTTTTTTTCTCAGTAATTGCTTCTTTTATTCATTATATCGTTGTAATTGTTTTCAGAAACGTAAGTATAAATTCTCCATAATGGTAACTTCTTTTATTTTAAAGAATTTCAGAGTTCAACAAAACCTTGCAAGCAGTAAGTAAGGTAAGATTACTAATTGTTGCTATAGTTTGGAAAACTTTATTATCTAAGTATCAGTCCTATTTTGTCCTGACAAAACAACCTATTTTCACTTTTCATTACAGTCCTCCATTATGGAATGCAGTGCAGAAAATCAGAGGTTTGTTGTTAATCTTTTAAGTGCTCAAAAATTTACAAGCTCGTATATTAATATATCAAGTATGAATGGCTGTGTAACAGAAATAAAAACAAACATTCTAGCAAATTTAGATTTGATAAATAGACCGGAGAAATACATGTAGGCCAACAAAATCTCATCCCATTATTCTAGCATTAGTGATATTTTATTTTTTTTTTTTTACCAAGCTATATTGCTTTTCATTAGTCTTCTGGTGAAATACCAGCTTGCCTGCCATATTTCTTACGCATCTCTATATTAGCTGACTTATATAGCAATTTAACTGGTAAAACTATGGGTTTTGGGACCACCAAACTTCCAGAGCTTGTACAAACAATGCAATGTTTGTGAGGGAATTGCTTCAGGCATCCCAAGTTGCTGTTCTTTGGCTTGGGAAACCAGACATCCTCATGGTAGGGCATGAGACAGTAACCAGTTCAGAGTTTGGAAGCCATGTGGTATCAGAATGTCAAGGGTGCTCCACAGAGGGGATCCTGAAAACCCTGAAATGTAGATAATGTCTGTCAGTTTAATCGCTACTCACCACTAAATTGCTGGGCCTTTAAACTGATCAGCTTGCAACTACTATATTCTAAAACAAAATGTGGAACTTCATTTCCCCAAATACTTGAATTCGGGTTTATCTTCCTGTGTTAGAACGAAAGAAAAGTCCAAACCACTGAGGCAGTTACAGACAGTAAGTCAGATCACGCTTTCATATCATGTACTGGCAGTATAGAGTACTCTTTTCAATCTTGTTAGTTGAAAAAAAGATGGAAATTTAGTCAGGGTTTAAAGTTATTGAACTGTAATTGTAAGTATGCAATTACATGCTAAATGGGTCTTTAAGTTCTCTCTAAAGTCAAGTGAGAAAATACTGGCTTTCCCTAGGTGATACAGATTTAATATACATTAACAGTAGCCACCAACAATGCCCAGAAACTCTCGGGAGGCTTCTTACAGTAATGGTGGAGATTATGTTATTATCTTTACAAATCAACTCTTTAATGGCTAATATTAAATAGGGAGGACCTCATTTAAGAATAAACAATGTCTGTGGAGAAAACAGAAAAGAAGCTGTCTCAAATTGATGTATTACCCTTCTGTGTAGCCTGGCATAGTGTTTTATGTGCATTAACAATATCCCCAAATCTGAAAAAGCTTAGATAAAGTGTGCTTTCAGACTTGGCATTTGTGCTAATGTGCTTTCAGTTAGTATTTTATGTTAGTTTTATGCGTCATAAAGACGAGACAGATCTGTTTCTTGAGTCTAAAAGGTTTTCTTCTCATCATAGTATATACTGCAATTTCATAATGAAGCTGGCTGAGAGAGAGAATACAAGCAGTTTAACAGACAAAGCAGAAATAAGCCGACTTGGTAAGTTATGCTTTAAACACAGTCATATGTAATTCACATATGTAAATCACAGTGAGCCTTTCAGATTAAATTTTCTATCTTTACATGTGACCTTCAATAAGCTGAAGGAAAAGATTGTTACATATTTTTAGATAAAAATATCTTTTTGCTGAGCAATAGAAGTACATCAGAAAATGCAGCCGTCTGATTTTGGGGTTGGGAGGGGGAAGATAGAAATATGTTTAGAAAAACTTCAGTATAAAATTTCTGGCCACATCAATAAAGCAAAATTTGAAAGAATTATGTGTAAAATTACTCAAAGACATAAATGTGTTACTGAAATGGTGATCTATATTGAAAAGTTTATAAAGTAGCCAAGATTTCTTAGTAGCATTGTGGTAGTATGAAGCGGTGACTCATACCATTCATTTCAAAAGATGTAGCGTTTCATCTTTGTTTGTTTACGTTAACAAAAAAAGAAATCTGTACTTGTGAGGCATTGAGTGAAAATCTGGGGTTGTTTCAGTATTCTGACGAGTCAAGATCTGGTTTTGTAAATGCCATTTCAGAAAAAAAAATCAAAAGCAATTACGCAATTGACACTATTGTGTCAATTGCATAATTGCATAATAAATCACATGCTTATTTGAATATCCTACTTATTATGTAGCAATTAGCAATTTCTATGCTTCAGGATAAACTTGGTTAATGCTTCTTTGTCATCTCAGATGAGTGCTGCTGTTCATCCCTGGAGTATTGTTCCTTGACTGCTGAAGAATTGCAGATGTAGTAAGTATAAATACAAAATCTGACTTGCTTATTTCCTAGATTTTCCAATGCATTAATAGAGTCGACTTCCATGATGCAGTGTAATAGCCAGGAAGGACTCCACAAGAACAAACTGACAAGCTTTTTCCAAGATAGCTCCCCTCCCATTCTTCCTTCTTCCCTTCTGTGCTGTTTTTTTGTTTGTTTGTTTGTTTTTGATGCAGATAGCTTTTGTGTTCAGCATCAGGTCACCTCCAGAACAAGCAGCAAAGGCAGCAGTAGTATTTATGGGCTTGCTAGTTAACAAATAGAGCAAAATAGAATGCAAGAACTCTCAAAGTGTCACAGAATTCGTATTTGTTACTAGATCATGAAACACCCAAGCTAATTGCTTTTAAAATATGCATTATTGCTATTATGTCTGTATCTTTTATATATATTCCTGCATGATAACTTATTTTCTTTAAAATATAAGCAGTGTTAAATGTAACATGCATTTCTGTGCCTTCTTTTTGTTTTTTCTTTTTTTTTTTTTTTTTTTTATTTTTTTAAAATATATTGCTATTATGTCTGTATCTTTTATATATATTCCTGCATGATAACTTATTTTCTTTAAAATATAAGCAGTGTTAAATGTAACATGCATTTCTGTGCCTTCTTTTTGTTTTGTTTTTTTTTTTTTTTTTTTTTNATAAAAGTGCCATCTCATTCTATATGGGTTCCTTTCCCCCATTTCCCTTCTCTCCCTAAAAAGACTTCCCCCAAATCCAGTACTCTTATTTCCCCCACTATGCTTTCCACCAAACAAAGCCCTACAATTAGACCACTGATCTCACCATACACAGAAATGTCTTCTGGAACTCTTTCCACATCTCCCACTACAAATACTGTCTCTGAAGCTTCTACCACATCCACTACTGAAACTTCTGTGTCTTCCACCAGTGTTACCACTACACTTTCTTTTTCAGAGTCTCCTGCCCAGCCTACCGTGCAAACTTTTCCTTCCATAGCTTCTAATAAATCTGTCACTATTTCCATACCTGCAGCAAAAGCTGTCACTAGTGCTGCTTTCTCCGTTAAATCTGGTGGTGTGTATCTTAGCAAGCCTATTACAATAATTTCTCCTTCTGTAAGTTTCACTAAACATTCTGCAGTATCCTCTTCTGAGCTTCCCCCCAAACCTTCAGTAACAGTTTCCCCTGTTGAGGCTACCACCAAATCTGTTGCAGAAATTCAACTTCCTGCTACAGATTCAACCCAACCTATTCCTAGTTACAAAAACATTACTACAGCACCTATTCTTCCCCTTACTCCTTTCACAATAACTTTGACCCCTACTGTTAGTCCCATCAACCATGATGTCTCAGCTTCTCATCATCATTCTACTGCTGATAGCCATGGCAGCCCGCCTAAAGGCAGCACAGGTAAATATGACAAGTAAAATGATTTTTTTTTTTATTTAATATAATGCTATATATCGAATTTGCTTTTAAATTTTGTTAAACAAGATTATATACCCAATCTGTGACCTTGCAGTTACTGTGAAAAACCTGAGACAACTCTTGTGAGGTGTATACTTATTTTAAAATACACTCAGATGTCTTTGGCCATGATGAGTGGTACCTCACTCCACAAATTGGTTTGTAACTGTGATAAACAGGTACTGTGCTAAGGTCCCAACAGGTACTTTTTGTAGAAAATATGAAGTCACTGAGCCAGGTAGCTGATTTTTTTACTAAGCTAATATGTAAAATATTGCAAATCAATGTTGGATCATTCTTAAAATTTGGTAAATGATTAGGAATATTCTTAGTGGCTGTGTATTTTCCTATGAAGATTGTACACATCTTTACAAGTTTCTTTTTAAATTGCTGATCTTGCTTTGATTTTATTCTAATTTCAGTCATCCAGTAGCTAAAAATCCAGAATAATAGACTATTTAACATCACTAATGGCTTGATATGAGGAACTTTGTAATCAATAAAAAGTTGAATTAATGCTGGCCGTTTGAAACCTTGCTTTATGTTTTCATAAGATTTGAGGTATTGCTATCGGCAAAGTAGCTTATAGTGAGAAAAGGGGATTCTATGTTGAGAGACCTTTCAAGTTCTGATAAGATTTGTTGGTCAAGAGAGCTACACGTTTTTCTGCTTCTCAAATGTTAATTTGTTGAGCGTAATGTCTAAATAAATTCACAACTTTTTTTTGTCACAGGAAAGACACTATCAGCTACCACATACACAACTTCTGTATATACTACCATTAATATCACCACAGCTGAACAAATTGTGTCCAAAATAGAAAATGATTTAGCAGCTGGAAAAGTAGAGCCAACAGATGTAGAAAGGATGGTTAGTGAGGTTAGCAAAGTCCTGACTGCTTCTGAACCATTACCACCCCGAATATCTAACAGGTAGGTCATTGTGGCAATAGGTGAATGTGTGTTGTATTGCCTGTATTGATAAATGGGTGTTAGCAATACTCATTTTTAAAAAAATCATAATGCAAAACAACGTTTCTTGTTCAATATGGAAGGAGTATCATTCTAGTGTTACCAGATAGAATAGAATAGGATTATAGGATAATATGATCTAATATAACGCCATGGAAAACAGTATAAATTTTTGTGTTAATACCATGTAACTGAGCAGAGTCATCTGTATTTTGCGCTATGCTTCCATTGCTGCTCCAAAGGTATGAGAATTTTGGGCGTATGTACTTGGTGATACTAAGTATCTCTTTTCTTAACAGAATTATAAAACTGGTGGATTATATTGGTTTAAAGCTGAACTTCTCAGGAGCATCTGCTGACTTTGCCTCCCCTTCCTTGGCTCTGGCAGTTGTCAAAACCACCAGCATCCGCTCCAACCAAATCTCTTTTGCTGTCCAGGACTCAGCTGATCTCCAGGTTAAACACTGATCATTTTAAATGCTTACAAATTCTCAAGCATTTATTTTAAAGTATTTATGGGTTTATATTTATATGTAATGTGAGTTTGTTCTGTGTTGACATCATAATTTCAGGATCTTTAATTCATGTTAGTTCCAGAGAAAAAATACTTCGGTTTTGAAGCCTTCCATAGTTTTCCTTTCATCTTCTATTGTGTAAATAAGTAACAGACTGGCATTTGACTAATAAGCTGTTAAAGAAGTACAACCAGAACACTGGAATGGACAGAGTACTTGGCAGAATAATTTTGCCTCAGAAACCCTGAATCATGAGTCACTTCATCACCCACCTGACAGTGTTGAAATTTGCCAGAGTGGTACCAGATGGCTTCATCTGTTAGAAGGAGATTAATTGCAGAGTGTTCCAGGAAAGAACTACTACATGCTCGCATAATGACATTTGTACATTTGTCACTCATGACTAGTTGGTCTTGCCAAGACCAACTTGTCTTCAAGCGCTTAGAAAGTTTGAATCCGCTTTGTCTCAAAATCTCCCTCCTGCTTGAGGAAATAATAATTTGGACAATACCAGTCTTGGAGGCTTAAGCAAGGAGAGATGGAAAGTTCTGAATAGATTTTGGCACATTCTGTCCCTGAGAGGAGGAAGTAGCTTCATGTAGCATGAGCCATAAGTAGTGCTGGGACTGTTCTGTGAGACTGAAAATGGTATGATCACATTTGAGTTCTTTGATACATTCTTTGCAATACGTGCTGCATGAATCTGAGGTGACTGGGAGGTGATAGTGCTGAAAAACAGATATTTGCTAATGATTTTTTGGAAAATTTCCGGCACTGGCAGTGAAATGCAGAGGCTTTTCAACAAGTATTACTTAGTTCAAACCACAGCAACAGGAATGCTTTTGTGGAATTGATTTAGGATTTCTTTGGTGGCTGTCTAAACCGGTGGTCTCCAAAATGTGGGGTGAGTACCCCTGGTTATGCACTCGACAGTCCATTGGGGTGCAAGAAGTAAATATTTTTTATATGATTAATAAATAAAAATTATATATTTTTAAAGAATGTTTAATTTTCATGTCATCCTTTTTCAATTTCTATTTTTGTGCATGTTTTATAATATGCATAATTAGTACAGTAGTGCGTGCATATAGTTTATAAATGGATAGATATATTTTGAGGTGCATAGCTAAAAAAAATTTAAGGAGTGCATGTTCAAAAATGTTTCTTGAACAGAAGAACAGAAGAATTAAGAACAGAAATGTTAAACCACATTGTTAAGCACTGTGAGGAGCACACGCTGATATTTCTATTACAGGCATTGTTTGAATACACAGATAACTTACTTCTTCAGTTTTGCTGATCTTACACATCTCTCAGGAACTCTGAAATGATGATATTTGTATGTAGAGTGATTAATGTACAACAAGAAAATGTTAGAGGCTTTGTACTGAACAAAGCTCTCTGTCCTGTAAGTACAGCACAGAAAACTGGATGAAAGTTCAGATGTTTTTCTAATAATAGTCTGCCAGTGAGCTCTTGAGATATCTGAATTGTAGATTATCCAGTTTATTTTTGTTATTTTTGCCAGATGATCATAAAGTTAGGATTTATGTTCTTAGATTCTGCTTAACCTACTATATTTAAAAACTTATTGACAAGTAATAGCTATTTAAAGTTTTTCTGAATTCTGACATACTTCATATGGAGTATAAATAAAATTCTTTGCCTTGCGGGATTAAATATTAATCTCTTTACACAGTTACATAGACTTACCTACGTTGTTGCTCTTCACCTTTTTCAAATCAATATTATCCATCACAGCAGTGTGTTCTCTTCCTGTAAGCAAATGGGGTAAAGCCAGAGTATTTTCAGTAGTAGGCAGACCTGAAATGAGTTGAATGCTTTTCAAGCCTGCGGGTGCTATTTATTCATTGGAGCAGGAGAGCAATGAGACAGCAGTAGTGAGTTCCTGACAATGATAAAAGAGATATGCTTTTCAAAGTTCTAAGCTGAAAGTAAGTCCTAATTTATTTTTAATTTAGTGATGGAAATGAAACATAATCCTTGTGTTTATTTTTCAGATTTCTCTAGGCAGTAATGCAATTAATGATGTAAATAATCTCGGATCAATTACACTTCCTTCATCATTGCTGACCAGTTTACCCCATGATGAGTTGAACTTGGCTTCTAGAATTATATTCAACCTCTTTAAAAAGACCACTGTGTTCCAGGTATCTTTTTGATCCTCTATTCATAAGAGTTTTAAACTAACGCCTAGAGCAAAATAAAATGTAAATGGACTTTACTACCACAAAGCACATTACCAAGCTTCCTGATTTAAAATGCAGTTGTTTTTGTCCAGTGCTCACTCTGGATAATACCTGAACTTGTAGGTGCTATACTCTAGTATTGTTTCATTTATGATTTTTAAATCTTATTCTTTTTTGTTGTTGCAGGATCTGTCCTTGAAGAATGCATCTTTGATCAGCAGTGTTATATCATCAAGTGTTTCTAACCTCACAATTAGCAACTTAAAGGCAAATGTTACTGTTGCATTACAGAATATCAAACCTAATCAGGTATGATCTACATTTTGACATACAACTTTGTTGCCTCCAATGGAATTGTTGTAGACATAACACTGTATTAAGAATACAGATCTGTTGGTTCTGCTTTACTAGAGTGGGCTTCTCATCTCCGTTTGCACTTTCCAAATCACTCATCTTTGTTTATTTGTCACTGGTATAACTTTTTTTTTTTTCTCCTGTGGCTTCAGATAATGTCACCCTATAACTTACCCATTCAGTTTTTATGTTTTCATCTTTTCTACTTGCTCTTCTATCATATTCTTCAAAGAATAAAACCTTTTAGATGAAAACCTGACAGTGTTGCTACACAGATGCTGCAGTCATGACATTTGTAGGTGCGTCACGGCTGGACAGCAACACAAGTATTTTTTCTGAGGGGGAATATTGTTCCTTAAACTAGAACACAGGATTGTGTCATCTGCAAGTATTAGGGCTCATCTACAGCATCTCTTTCCTAAATAAGCAACAAAGATTAAAATCCTCTATCCCATATCTTAAAATGTAGTGTGGTCTTACTTATCGTGATACATTATTCTGTTTTGAGATATAACTGTAGAAGTATTAATATTCATAGCAGTATAGTGCATTATTGCTACTATTTTTTGGATTTTTATATGTGTAGGGGAAATCCACTTGTAAACCTTTAAGATCATGGTAGTATAAAGGGATCAAATGTTTGCAAATAAAAAGTTTTTCCTTGACTTTGTGGTCATGTTCTTGATACTTTCAAAATCACCAAGGATGAGAAATCCCAATAATTTGTACAGCATGGAAAGGCAATGAAAGAGCATTCATTCATAATGTTCTACCAGGAAAAGAATCTTAGCATAAACATGAGAGCTAGCTCCTATATGCTGACTTCAGATTTGTTAAGCCTATTTTCACAGGCATATTGCAATATTAATCCATTCTTTGTGCTGTATATTGTATTTATTCTTGCCTGCATTTTGTAGATAATTAATAAGTTACTTATCATAAACTCATAGTTTACTAAATTTATTTTTTTTTTCCTGCTGAACAGGATAATTCAACAGTTAGATGTGTTTTTTGGGACTTTAATAAAAATGGTAAGTACCTGATACAACCTAAGATATCATGCCAGTTTAGCTATGTTATAGAATCATAGACTAGTTAGGCTTGGAAAGGACCTTAAGATCATCATCAAGTTCCTACCCCCCTGCCATAAGCAGGGACACCTCACACTAAACCATGTCGCCTAAGGCTCTTTCCAACCTGGCATTGAACACCGCCAGGGATGGGGCATTCACAACTTCCTTGGGCAACCCATTCCAGTGCCTCACCACCCTAACAGTAAGGAACTTCTTCCTTATATCTAACCTAAACCTCTCCTGTTTAAGTTTGAACCCGTTACCCCTTGTCCTGTCACTACAGTCCCTAATGAAGAGCCCCTCCCCAGCATCCCTATAGGCCCCCTTCAGGTACTGGAAGGCTGCTATGAGGTCTCCGTGNTTAAGTTTGATTCCCCCTTGTCCTGTCACTACAGTCCCTAATGAAGAGCCCCTCCCCAGCATCCCTATAGGCCCCCTTCAGGTACTGGAAGGCTGCTATGAGGTCTCCGTGCAGCCTTATCTTCTCCATGCTGAACAGCCCCAACTTTCTCAGCCTGTCATTCATGTTAATATAAGTAGAAGCTTTTATGAATAACAAAGCTGTTTTCTTTCACAGGTGAACGTGGAGGCTGGTCATATGAAGGTTGTGTAGTTAAAGAAAGTAGAGTAAATGAAACAGTCTGTTCATGCAACCACCTCACAAGTTTTGCAGTTTTGATGGTAATTATTTTTAAAATCATTTTAATAAATTATATTAAACATTACCCTGATCCAAGAATATACTTAAGCATGTGTTAAGCAAATGAGTTTTCAGTAAGCACATACCACCTATGAAATACTACTCAGATTTATTTACTTCAGTGTTAGTACATATGGCCATTCATTTAGTCACGTGCTTAAGCTGCCTGTTGAATGGCAGCCCATGAGTTCCGCTTTAGTAAAAAATTCCTTAAGTGCTTATTAAACAGCAGCTTTTACATTTAGGCAATTGTTTATACTGTAGGAAATAGAAAATTAGGATAAATCAAATTTAAAACAGGTTTTTAATCAAATGGGATTTCACAATTTAAATCATACAATACTTTCACATCGTAAGAGACCCACAGGGATGACTGAGTCCAACTCCCCACTCCTTGCAGGACTAGATTGGCTTTTCTGTGTTTTAAGAATGATTCATGATGGAAAGAACTGTTTCCTTTGGCATTTAACAGCAGAGGAAAAGGTGTATTTGGAGGGCTTTTGATCTTTGTCCATTTAATCAACATTTTGTCTGAAATTAACTTCTGTTTCCGTTTTAGAACTTGTATGGAAATGCTCCTTTGAATCCGACACAAGAATTGGTACTGACTTTTATATCCTATATAGGCTGTGGCCTCTCTGCAATTTTTCTTTCTATTACTCTTGTGACCTACATAGCCTTTGAGTAAGTACCTGTTCAACTGAGTTCCCATTATTCTTCGATTATGATTGCTTGTAGTCTTCACTCCAAAGTCCTTTCCAATAATATGGATTCTATCTCAGCTAATAATACATGGATTTGTCCAGCTTACTAGGAAGGTGATTCAGTCTTCAGGAATGTTAATGTTGTGCACAAGTGAATTAATCATGAGGCTTTATACGGTCAGAAGTGAAGAAGTAGTACTCTTAAATACTTTATAATGGATTATCATAGTAGAAGGGTGAAGGAATGTGTTCAAAACACAACATATATAGAACAGAGCAGAATGATAGAATTTTTAAATGCATTTGTATTCTTTATTGTTTTTAGAACTTTTCTCTTACATTTGAGCCTTAACTATTGAATCCTCCATCCTATGTTTTGGAAACTGTCCTCAAAGTTACTCAGCACATGTTTAGTCTCTCATTATCCTCTCATCAAGGACTTGGTTGTCTCTGTCAAGGCTTTAGAAACCCAGTCAAAAGCCTAATCCAGCTCAGCAATAAGGAATAGCCACATTTTTGGTTTTGGAAGAACTGTAACAAGAAGTCCAATATACAGTGTAAAACAAAAAAACCGTTCTACTAAACTGCAAGAATTCAGGTTAATAGCTGTATTTATGTAGCCTTATTATAACAAACTTTATTCATATATGAAGCATTATATATGAACAAAAATATGTATTTTTTTTTTCCTTGGTATTTGTGCACTAAGGACTACAGGAGAGGAAGTAAGCCAGAAATCTATGGACAATTGATGTAATCTCACTAATTTGCCTTTTTCTAGGAAAATCCGGAGAGACTACCCCTCCAAAATCCTTATTCAGCTCTGCGCTGCATTACTTCTACTCAACTTAGTTTTCCTCCTTGACTCATGGATTGCACTGTATGATACACGAGGCCTGTGCATTGCAGTTGCAGTATTTCTTCACTATTTCCTCTTGGTTTCCTTCACCTGGATGGGCCTAGAAGCTTTCCACATGTATCTGGCCCTTGTGAAAGTCTTTAATACCTACGTGCGGAAATACATTCTTAAATTTTGTGTCATTGGTTGGGGTATGTAGGTTTTATTTCTCCTTTTCTCTTAGCAAGTATTTCATGGAATGTGACACAAGTTAGAAAAGAAAATGAAGCAGTCAGTAAGTGTTACAAACCTGCAGTGACCAGGTATTTATTATCAATAAATCTGATCCTATACGTTCTTCCTTTCTGAGGTAGGAAACTCCTTCCTAATGGCAGAACTGAGGCTGCTGCAGCGCAAATTGATAATGAATTTTCCTTGTGCAAGTACGATAGAACCAATTTTGAGTGTGCATGCTTCTGTTTCCAGACAGATGGAGTCAGTTGTGTCTTGAAAATAATAAGCATGTATATATACATATATATATTCTATTTCTGGGATAGCACTGTTGCTAACAAAAAGCCAGCAGAAAATATCTAACTGGGTAAAAAGATTCTAGACCTGATTATCCTCTTTGGCCACTTGAGTAAACATGAGTGAAGGCACTAAAATCAACAGAATTTTTCTATTAAAACAGATGTAAGAAAGAAAATCAGTTTGAGTATT
The DNA here is from genome assembly GCA_002631895.1 of Agapornis roseicollis. NCBI lineage: Eukaryota > Metazoa > Chordata > Aves > Psittaciformes > Psittacidae > Agapornis > Agapornis roseicollis. The sequence continues at coordinate 59,110 of NDXB01020575.1, forward strand.
TGCTGCCTTATTCAGAAAGGTTTGGAGCTAACTGTGGAGAAGAACTCTTGTTTCTTTGCACGTTGTGCTCCTGAACAGTTTGAATGTTCAGGATTTAGATACTTTAGACAGCTAGTAGTCAACAGAATTCAACAGACAAATTTCAGAAACAAATTGTACATTTCACAGAAAAGCAGAATCATTTCATGTGCTCATACTACTGCCTTTCTCATGATTTTTACTTTTATAATCTCATAATCTTTAAGGGTTACCAGCAGTAGTTGTGTCCATCGTGTTGGCAGTGTCACCAGATAATTATGGACTTATAACCACTGGAAAAGTTTCAATAAACAGACCTGATGAATTGTGAGTTAAAGGGGGGTGCTTTTCAGGGGGGATGGGTGGGAGAAACGTCCTACAAAATGGCTTTTCTTTAAAGACTGGGAAGGGAAGAAAACAATGGGAGAGTTTTGAAATCATATAGCTCTACAGTATATCATGTGTTTTGTGATTATGGCTTATATGAATGTTCTTACCTTTTGGCCAAAAAAGTACTTTATACTAAAGAGGCATAATAGTTTGCATTGCAACAAACTACACCTTTATCTCATGTTCATTTTACTGCATTTCGGTATCTGATAATGATTGACAGACTGCTCTTGTGTTCTAGCTGCTGGATTAAAAACAGAATTGTCTTCTATATTACTGCTGTGGGATACTTTTGTGTGATATTCCTGATCAATATCAGCATGTTCATTGTTGTGCTGATCCAGCTGTGTCGTATCAAAAAGAAAAAACAGCTTGGTGCTCAAAGAAAAACCAGTATTCAAGATCTTAGGAGTGTTGCCGGCCTCACATTCCTGTTGGGAATTACTTGGGGATTTGCCTTCTTCACAGTAAATGATGTATTTACTTACCTCTTTACCATTTTCAACACTTTGCAAGGTAAGTTTATCCTTCATGTGACAACTTATTGCATACAATGTAATGAATAAAGTATTTGGAAATGGCGTTTTCTTGATTTAGCAATAGAGTAATTTTGATACGTCCTTTAACATGTCAATTAAATTAGAGATGTTACTGCTTTACTGTAATCTTAAATTACAGTTATGTTACAGAAAGGTACAGGAAAGCTAGCTGCTATTTATAGGTATAACATACTTATAAATATTATCATTTTAAAAATGTATGCAAGCCAGAATCCAGTGGAAGTGACAGTATTTCTCTGGTCAACAGATAATTGCAAATAGGTGCTGTAAGTGTTCACATAATAATGCAATTGATGTAGTAAAAACTGTATCATTTCTCCACTTACCACTAAGGTATAGGATTGGGTTTTGACATTCAACAAAGGACCGCTGAGACAGGCAAGCCTGCAACATCTTAAAGTTGGCAGTCTAACTGTTAAGCGTGGCCTTTAGTACATAAAAACATAGAGAAAGTAGATATGAAGGCATGCAGCATTGCAAAGATCAGGATGATATTGGACATAGAGTTTCAAAGGCTGCAAAAGCTTTCATATAAACAGAAGGTACTGTAGGTGCCTGCAGTTATCAAAGTATACCTGAATTGCCCTACTGAGGTTTGGATTCAAACTTCTGCTTAAATGGCACTTTAGATGACTGGCTGGCTGATTTCCCAGAGAGACTAAAACAAAGAACACTGCAGTTCAGTGTATATACCTCTCCCCTATTACTATGTTGATCTTTTTGAGTACCTCTTTGGTAACTTGAGGGGTTGAACCCCCATCTTCCCAGGTCTTTCATGGGATTGTGTTGAACTAACCCAAGACTAGGTTCTGTGTGGTCAGAGTAATTCACTACGTGAAGTTAAATTGCCCTTCTACACAGTTTTAAGTTAGGCGCTGCGCAAATTTTTGTATTAGAAGTAATCATAGAATCATAGAATAGTTAGGGTTGAAAAGGACCTCAAGATCATCTAGTTCCAACCCCCCTGCCATAAGCAGGGACACCTCACACTAAACCGTGCCACTCAAGGCTTCATCATAGAATCATAGAATCATAGCCAACCTGGCCTTGAACACTGCCAGGGATGGAGCATTCACAACCTCCCTGGGCAACCCATTCCAGTGCCTCACCACCCTAACAGGAAAGAATTTCCTCCTTATATCCAATGTAAACCTCTCCTGTTTAAGTTTGAACC